>JAVQIZ010140271.1:0-17437 GCA_036023535.2 Galaxias brevipinnis | reverse complement strand
GCCTCGGGATCCTCCAGGTGGATCTGGAAAGCGTTGCTGGGGATAGGGACGGATGGAATTCCCTGCTGAGCCTGCTGCCACCGCGACCCGGCCCCGGATAAGCGGCGGAAAATGGATGGCTGGATGGATGGTATATGACCGACCTTTCAAAGCCTTTTTTCCCTTTAAATGCATTATTTGGTCAAAATAGGCTTCATAGACCTATTTATCGTCAATAGCGTCTACATAATCAAATACTGACACTTCAAACCACACTTATTTTCATAGATGGAATTTGACTGGCCTTTCACGGCCATTATTTTTCCGCCAAAATGCTTTATTTCTTCAAAATAGACATTGTAGGCCTGTTTATCGTCAAAAGCTTCTAAGTAATCAAACTTGAACACTTGAAATGGCACTTACATTCTTTGCTGATATACTGTAGGACTAACCTTTCACCCTTTATTTTTCCATAAAAATGCTTTTTTTTGTACTGATGAACGTTATATGCTGCATACATGCATGATTAGAAGTGTCTATATTTGATAAACTAGAAGCTGTTGACGATGAATAGGTCTGTAAAGGCCTATTTTGACCAAATAAAGCATTCTGGTTGAAAATTATTCACAGTGAAAGGTCACTCATAAACCAGTAGTGAATATAAGTGTGATTTGAAATGTCTATTTTTGCTAAACTAGACGCTATTGATGATAAACAGGTGCATAAAGCCTATATTGACCAAACAAAGCATTTTGGCGAAAAACGAATGCCCTTTAAAAATCAGCCATATAAATATAGTGAATACTAGTGTGATTTGAAGCTTCTATATTCGTAACTTACAAGCTATTGACAATAAACATGCACATGAGGCCTATATTGATCAAATAATGCATTTGGATGGGAAAATTAAGGGTGTAAAAGGTCAGTCATGTACCTACACTGTAAATAAGTATGATTTGAAGTGTCTATGCGATAACCTACAAGCGATTGACGATAGACAGGGAAATTAGGCCTATATTGACCAAATAATGCATTTTGATAGAAAAATAAAGGATGGGAAAGATCACCCTTATACCGATAACAAATATAAATGTCATTTGAAGTGTCTATGTTCGATTACCTAGAAGCTATTGAAGATAAACAGGCGCATAAGGCCTATATTGACCAAATAATGCATTTTGGCGGGAAACGAATGGCTGTGAAAGGTCTGTCATATGCCTACAATAAATGTAAGTGTCTTTTAAAGTGTCTATATTCGATTACCTAGAAGCCATTGACAAAAAACAGGCGAATAAGCCTATATTGAGCAAATAATCTATTTTGATGGAAAAACAAAGGGTGTGAAAGGTTAGTCTTAAACCTACAATGACTATGTGATTTTTTGATTTGAAGTGTCCATATTCAATAACCTAGACGCTATTGACAATAAACAGGTGGATATATATTATATATTATTGAGGATAAACAAGCACGAGACCTATTTTGACCAAATAAAGCATTTTGGCATAAAACAAATGGACGTGAAAGGTCTGTCACATGCCAGCAATGAAAATAAGTGTGATTTGAAGTGTCTATATTACATTACCTAGAAACTATTGACAATTAACAGGCACATAATGCATATCTTCACCAAATAAAACATTTTGATGGGAAAAGAAAGGGCGTGAAAGGTCGGCCATATACCTACAATGAATATACTGTAAGTGTTATATATTCGATAACCTAGAAGCTATTGACAATAAAGCCTATAAAGCCTATTTTGAGATTTAAGAAGTAAAAAACACAGGTCGTGAAAGGTTAAGAATATGCCAATGATCTGAATAAATTCTTCAACTTCTTATTGGTATTCTAACAGGAAATGTTAAAACTGACAATTACTTTTTATATTCAGTCAAATTAATTTTTTTCTATCTATTATTATATTTAAATAAATAATTGGTTTCTTTCTAATCCATTTCTAAATTAATGTTAGAGAAAGGTATAGTAAACTAACTAATAATAGTGGCGGAATTGGGATAGTTATATTGGACATTTCAAATTTTGGACTATGTCTTTTTACTATGGTCCCTAAGTATCTCCGTAGTTTCCGCTTCTCTGACAGACATTCGCATCCCCAATATCGCACCCTTGTCTAAACTACTGTTCATTATCGCAATATGAAGACTGTGAAGTAATAGACACATTTTGACCTTCAAAACAAGATAAATTTGAGGAAAATCCGTTTTGCATTGACGGAGCTATTGAGTTCATACGTGCGAAAAAGTGCTGAATGTCGAATCCAAAACTGTCTTCACCGTGGTCCTTCAAAAGGAAAACAACAAATGCCTTGAGACGGCAACTTTGATCTAAGTTTTCTGCGTGAACAGCGCTAGCTATTTCGTCTCATCTTAATTCGTCACGGCAGAATTAACTAATATTTTGTCTTAATTTTTAGTCATTAACATTTCTTTCATTTACGTTGTCGTTACAATTTAGTCATGAAAAAAAAAGGTCGTCAACGAATACTTGTAGTCAAAATTTTCGTTGACAAAATGAACACTGTTTGAGTGTTGGTTGGTTATTGACGGCAAGCTCATATTCTCAACCACATATTGAGTTATCGAAGGACAGTTTGTCAGCTCACCTCTACGCATGGCACTGGATCTGGAATCAAACTCTTTTTACAAAGTGATCATAGGAAAACACAAACAAAGCTTCTGTAAACAAATACCTGATTGGTTTGTAAAGTTGTTTTAGTCGGAAGCTTGGCATTGCATACTGTTCACAAGTGCACTGTAATCAAGGGTATAACTTGACACTGCAACTCTGATTGAGTCTTCTAGACGTGTTCTGTATTTGTTTTTAATGAAGTACATATCAGAAAAGGCTGATTCACACAGATATGTTGAACCAAAACGACAGGTAACTTTCATAGCTGCTGTGCATACACATTTGTACTTTTCTGGGTCCACAAGGCACCAAACGTTTAGTGAGCCCTGGTGGGCTTTGAGGTGAATGTTACTTTGAAAAGTCAGAATTTCCATCTCTACCTCACCAGCATACAAGTTGAATGCTGCAGTTAGTTGCTCACCACTGCTTGTTATGTCCAAAGCTTAGGCTTGAACATCTGTGAGGATACCAAAATTTCCCTTACAAATGTCATTCAACACTGCACAGAGGGAAAGTGCAGCAATTTCTTCACCAAGACCGTCTCTGACATGATCGGTGCTGTAAACGCATTTAGAGCCAAGATGAACATTTACTCTGTGCAGCTATGAAAAATTTCCCTTACAAATGTCATTCAACACTGCACAGAGGGAAAGTTCAGCAATTTCTTTCTCCGTAGCTGCACAGAGTAAATGTTCATCTTGGCTCTAAATGCGTTTACAGCACCGATCATGTCAGAGACGGTCTTACCTTTGCCTTGCAGTTCACAGTTCAAACAGTTCAGTTTCCGAGTGAAGTCTGTCAGAAATGCAAGGTCTAGTATTCACTTAGTGTCCTGAAGCAGTAAGGCGCCCTCACCTCTGGATTCCATAAACTCTTTGATTTCACCCAAAAGTGATAAAAAACACTGCAGAACTCTTCCCCTACTGAGCCATTTGATTTCAGTGTGGAGTAGCAGGTCACCGTATTCAGCTGACAGCTCCTCCAACAGAACCTTGAATGACCAGCGTTGATTAGCTTTGGAACGGATGTTGTTTATTATGTTCACAACTGGAGTCATTACCTGATCAAAGCCCATCACTTTCGCACATATCGCCTGCTGGTGAATGATGCAGTGGTAATGTAGAAATTTCAGGAAATCCAGGTCGCCTTTGCATTGCGCAATGAAGCCTGTGTGACGGCCAGTCATCGCCGGTGTACCGTCCGTTGTCACAGACTCAAGCTTTTCCAAAGGTACCCTCTTCTCCACGAAATACCCCTTCACCACGTTGTAAATATCAACCCCCCTTGTTGTTGTAGTGTGAGGAGTTCCTCTTTCATGGAAAAATCATGGAACATCATTCCTATAAACACCATCAGCTGCGCCGTACGGCTGGTGTCCACTGACTCATTGCACTGGATGCTAAACCCCCTGCACGTACTCACATCTCGGTCCAGCTGCCCTGTCAAGTTTTCGGACATAGCAGACACTCTTCTGGCGATTGGCAAGAGATGACTTCGGGTGCATTCTTCTCGTCTTTAAACAAGGTGTTCAAGGCAAGGCGATCACAATCATTGCTACTTTGAGTACATCACCATCTAAAAACGTTTTCTTGTTCTTTGTCAAAATGTGTGCAGCTTTAAACAAAGTTTTCATTGCTGCTTGGGACTTTTTATTGAAAAAAGATTGCTGTTTGCCCAAAGCTGCCTTTAACGTGCGGGCTTTTTCTACCCGCATTGAGCCACCTGGCGGGTAACTAATATTGAAGGTCTTCTGGCATGTACTAAAATGTCTCTCTACATTGTGCCGCTTTGCCGTCGCCACAGTCGTCCCACAAATGAGACATACATTGTTGTCTTTTACTGTTGCTAGGAAGAATTCTTCCTCCCACTGCTCGTGAAAGTTGTATATCTTTCTCCTCCGCTTTTCTGCCATTGTTTACATGTAAAACCATAAACTTAACAGCGTTTATATAGTTAGCTCATCGTCGCAGTTTTGATAGCTAGCTAAGTCCCCGGCATAGAATGAAAACGTGAGATGAGGGGACACATGACGTAACATCAAGCTAAACATTGTCTAGAGGTAAATAATTTATACATAGCCGACGTAATAAATTGACGTTTTTAAAATGTTATATGAAATTGAAAACAACTCTTTTCTACTTCAATTCAAGTATTATTGAAAGAAAGGAAAATGTATCTATTTTTAGACCAAACTATCAGTGACGGTCGGTGACTATAGTTATTTTTAGAACATGTCCTGTGGGCGACTCATTCGCTGAAAGCGGGCGACTAGGCACCTTCGGGAATCGTGTTGGCTACCCCTGGTCTAGCGGGATGGCCAGGGAGATTAAGATGTCCAAGTTATCTGACTTGTCTCGGGCCGCCATCTCAGCCTTTATTGGAACCCCTAACCCACTGAGAAAATCCCCCCGTAAGGATACATAGTTCCAGCCTAATTTGGACGCTATGGTCCTTTGTTTCTGAATCTATAAACCCGTTACGTTCCCCAATATTGGTGTCCGTATTGTCTGTATTGTGGATGTGTGCTGTCTTGTCTTCCCTTCTGTTTTTCACTTCGCTATTCCCTGCATTCAGATCTACCGCCTGCTTTCCGTTGGTTCCCTCCCCCTCATCATCAGTCACGCTTCAGCTGTCACCCGTCGACGGACCAATCATGGAACGGTCCGTCTTATTCAAAAAACCTTCCCACCGGGAGTCTGGAAAAAGCGAGATATATTCTGTCATTCCTGTTTCGGTTGTCTGTGTTTGTTGGTTGGTGCTCGCTCTCATTTGAAAAAGTCCTTCTGTTTTTGTTACCTTTTCCTCGTCTTAGCCAGTACTCAGTACTGTTTTTTTTTCTTTGTTTTTGCACCTTTTTGTCACGGAGAAGAGCTAGGTAAGATACCCGTGGGTATACATCACATCACGTAGGTAACTTGCTGTCTAGATACACTAGGTTAGGAGCGAGCAGTTGTCACCCTGTTTGTTGTAGTATTCAGTTTATTTGCAGTGGTAGCGTGTGGTAGGCGGTTTAGGAAGAGTTAAGTTAGGGCCTGTAGTTTTGTTTCTTTGATTTGACAAGCTGCTCGCGCCGCTCTTCTCCAGGTTATTTTGGTACTGTTGACGGTTTTGGCACTTGTATAATAAATGCACCCCCACCTGGGGTTTTCTTTTTTTCACTATACCTCCTGGTTTGGACATTCCCTCCTTCACTTAACATCACACTCTACAACCACGGGCTGTTGCACTCCCCTCCATTCTCCTAGACTTACCATCACGGAGATTGAGTTGTAACAACCCCCTACAGTGGAGCTTGACGACCAGGATGAAACCTTTGGTAAATTGAGAACCATTTCCTGTCCCACTGATCCAAACATAGTGCCAACTCAGAAGTTATCTAACCTAAAGATAAACACTCATTCTTATCGCTCCATGTTTAACAACAATCACAGCAAGGAGACTAGGTGAGTACTTTGTTGTGTCTACTTGTACTGTGTGCAAATGACACTGAGGACTCACAATGGAATGACCATAATAATGACTAATAACATAATCCTGATTAATGGGGTTCTCTAAAATAATAGTTTAAATGTTTACAATATGTAACTGTTTGAGAATTAATTATGAGTTAATATATACAGCACTGAAATGTAACTTCAGGGCTAACAACATCCATAGTATTCTGTTAAGCTCTGTAATAGAGACATCATAGAATTCTGTTAAGCTCTGTAATAGAGACATCATAGAATTCTGTTAAGCTCTGTAATAGAGACATCATAGAATTCTGTTAAGCTCTGTGTAATAGAGACATCATAGTATTCTGTTAAGCTCTGTAATAGAGACATCATAGAATTCTGCTAAGCACTGTGTAATAGAGACATCACTAGGAAGTTGGGCCTTTCTAGATGTGGGTCGTTTGAATCTGTTCTGAATTAAAGGGGAATTTCACCCTACCTTTTCACTTAATATTTTTCTTCAAATGTTAATTACAGTACATCTCTGCATTAAATATCAAAATAATCTCAATCTAGAGGATTTTAAGCATGTTGTTTTCATTTTTCAAGCTTGCCGTTCTAGTCTAGTTTGGCCATTTACAGTGGACCACAACACCCAGAAATCCTAGAGAATTATACCACCACCCTCTAGGAAATGGGGCGTGTCTAACGTTTGGTTAACCATGCTTTTGCATCAGCTTGCTATCTATGCTTTTGGAACATGAAGGAAAGCCCCCTTGCTTCTTGTAGTCTTTTAGAAAAGTAACAGTTAAAGGAGCGTGTCTATCTTCTAATGTAGAGAACAATATACACATTGTTGAAACATGCTAAATGGCTCCTTAAGAAGAGGACGAATATCTGTTCCCATGTACAGTGATCGTGATTGTACAGATTCTTCACGGAATGCAAAACTGGAAGGTACATTCATTTTTAGGAGTGAAAATCCAAACAATACACCCTCTGACTTCATTGGGTGTGCTTTCTCAGAATGCGCTTTATCAGTGTTCGGAATATAGAACACCATTATAAAACTTCTCTGACTTGTCCAGTTGCTTATAATTGCTCATAATAAGAGGAGAATAATGAATTTGTTGTTGTTTTAGAGTGAAAATCCCGTTTAACGTTTGTCTCTCTGCTGTAATACAGAGCTGCAACCTTTAAACTCTAGGAGACGTGCTTCTGACGGAACCAACCCAGAAACACTGCACCCTCTGACTCCTAAGGAAACACTGTAACCTCTGACCCCCTAAGGACACACTGTATCCTCTGACCCCTAAGGAGACACTGTACCCTCTGACCTCTAAAGTGTTTACTGGTGATTCTGTCATGGTCAGGGTCAGAGGAGGACTTTCCTATGGAAGAACAAGAAATGCTTTCATGGCGGTTCTGATTGCTCCATTTTGAATAACCAACAAGAGGAGTCACAGCATAAGCTGAGTCCATACAGGAGAGCTCCCTCTAAGAGTCCTCGCATTAGCTGAGTCCATACAGGAGAGCTCCCTCTAAGAGTCCCATCATTAGCTGAGTCCATACAGAAGAGCTCTTAAGAGTCCCAGCATTTGCTGAGTCCATACAGGAGGGCTCCTTCTAAGAGTTCCTGCATTAGCTGAGTCCATACAGGAGGATTCCTAAGAGTCCCAGCATTAGCTGAGTCTATACAGGAGAGGATCCTCTAAGAGTCCCAGCATCAGCTGAGTCCACATAGGAGAGCTCCCTCTAAGAGTCCCAGCATTAGCTGAGTCCATACAGGAGAGCTTCTGAATCCCAGCATTAGCTGAGTCCATACAGGAGAGCTCCTAAGAGTCCCAGCATTAGCAGTCCATCCAGGAGGGCTCCCTCTACGAGCCCCGACATCAGCTGAGTCCATACGGAAGGGCTACCTCAGTGTAAGCACCTTAAGAGTCCCAGCAATAGCTGAGTCCTTACAGGAGAGCTTGTTTATTGGCTACGGAATTGACTTTTAAGTTTTTGTAATAACCTACGACACAATACACTGGCTGGCCACACCCTGTACAGCAGAGTTGTTGCGTCTCTTTGCCGCAGTGACGTCTCAATTACGTCTAGTTCTACAACCAGTGCCAAATCCAAATGAATACTCACTTATATCTTGTGTTTTTTTCTGATGCAATTTGTGTTTTCGGTTTCATTTCATTCTATATATGGTATTGTGTGTGCGGTATTCAGAAAACATGGCAGTTTTCAATAGAGAGCTAGGACCAGATGTATACATTGAAAGCATGACAGTACATAAGATAATAAATAAATCATATTGTTTTTCAATGGTTTCTCCACATCTGAAATGTGTATTTCAGACTGTATAGGATGTTTATGCCGACAGCATTGACGTCATTGGAGGGAATCAGGAAGTTGTAGTTCCCGGTTTGTCCTGCAGGTGGCACATGGACAAAAAGTGAGTTGAAAGAAAGCCTCGTGTGAAAAGATCTCGCGTTAGTTGTACCACAGAACGCGAACGGAAGAGAGGCAAGGTTGAACTGCAAGTTGCTTCATATGCAAGTCAGGTTTGTACTCAAATGATAAATACGGTACTGTAGTTAAAATGTTTTTTTTTGGTGCTAATTTAATGTTACAGAAAGGATCGAAAGAATGATAACAAAGTCCCTTTACTATGGAAGTTAGTACAGCAGTGTGAACAGCACTAACCTGTAAATACTATAGGGCCACTAAACTATCTAGTCTTTCAAGCACAGACCCATCAGACTGTATTAAGATAGCGGGACTGATTGATCAAAATTTCATAGTGCTTGTGTGTGTGTTTAAGATGTCTAAACCAGGGGTGGTTCTAGGACCTGAGGACATTGGGGGCTTCAGCCCAGAGTCACAGCCGCTCTTGGGCAGTTTTTTTTTTTGACAAGGCATTAATCTGGTGCACTTTAAATTTTATACTGACTGTTTAGATCTGTCTTGGAGATAGTCGATAGTCAAATATCGTTGTATATTATATAAAACATCTGTTATTGACCTCTTGGTGGTGGAGACAAAAACCCTTTAACTCCCATATATGGACCTTTTGTCTTTGAATGAAGTCTAATTGCGCTTGTAGTTCAATAAGCGGAGAGGTTTGATATTGTCACCTTCTTAAACTAATGACCTAAGTCATATTTTAAAGTTTTTAGAAAAAAAGAAAAAACTGAACCAAATATAGAATATATGTTATTTATTAATCATTTCACGCAAAAAGATTATGACAATATATGACTATTGACATACAAATAACACTGTAAATTATGTAAAATAATAATTATAATAATTATATATTCGTATTATAATAATTACTTAGGCCAATTTACGAACATGCCATTGTGACTTAGGAGATTTTAAAATTGACTTAGGCCTAATCACTTCTGGAGTAAGTGACTTAGGCAAAACAGTGCACTTCTTTGGCCATCTTGTAAAGCTTGTAAAATTGCCTAACTCACAAGACAATGTGACTTAAGCCATTTTTTTTTCGGAACAGCATGATCTTTTCAATAAGGATGGAGGCAATTTTACCAGAGGTGGCCAGCATCATGAAGAGATGATTTAGGCAAGAAAAACTTTTTCCTCAAAACATGACTTAGGCCATTAGTTTAAGAAGGTGACGATATGTTAATGTTGCAACTCCACGTTAAAACTGCATTACATATCCATTTTGGAGATCCATCTGCAGATATGCCTATGTCTCTAGACTGATTCAATCAATAAATAAAAACCACAGCTGTTACAGTGTTGTATAGCTTACCCCTGTTATCGCTCTCCATCATCTGCACTCATCCGCAGCAGTCATCATCTTTCTCTTACACTCCTCTTTTCCTCTCTCCTTTCCTGTTTCTGTCTCAGTCTCATCTGCCCTCTATCTTACCCATGCAGAAAAAGGGTAGATAAAGTAAAAAGTATTTTGGGTGCTATTTTTATAGCCATAAAACAATCTCTGTCTTACACACTCTACAGTTATCTTTCTTTAGATACTTTGAACAAAACTATCAAAACAAAACAGCTTTGTGACAGATTTGATGCAGTGTTGTGTGCACAGCTCACCTCTCCGTTGTCTCTAAAATCTGACCTCATCTGTTTGTCTGTGCTTTGCCTCTCTCATCTTTTTTTCCTCTCATTGTTTAATGTGTTTTCTCTCTACTCATGTATCCTCTTATCTCATTGCTGTATGTTTTGTCTCTCTCCTCCTACCTCCTCTTCTCTGTTTACTATCTCTTTCTCTCCTCTCCTCTTATTATTAATTACTGTATATTTTGTCTCTCTCCTCTCATTATAGTCTGTTTTGTCTCTCTCCTCCTGTCTTCTCTTCTCTAGTTGCTGTCTGTATTTTGTCTTTCTCCTGTCTTCTATCTAATTGTTGGTAGCATAAGGCTGTACCATCTGTTATGGACATTCTATATATTAAACATGACGAGACCAAATAATAAAGTTCAATACAAGTATTTTCTTTAAAAAAGGTACTTCTGCAAAGGATCAAATGCGTTTGCAAAATGATCACCCCACACAGCTTTCTTATATAGAAACAGAGTTGTCCTTCTCCCCTGTCCCTGCATTCCACTAATTCACTCATATGTGCAAACAGAGATAAAGCACAAGAACCCTGACTCTAAACCTAAACAAGATGACAGTATGTGTTTCCTTTGACAACAAGAATTATAATGTTTTAGACTCTAAACACTAACAGTCAACAAAGCAGTGATATACAGTATTACGCTGATGTCAACAAGAGATTTAGGAAGTCGTAGTTCCCGATGTGTGCTGCAGGTGGCACATCGATAACACTGAGTTGAAAGAAACCCCCAGTGTGAACCAGAAATCGCTGTTGTGCTCACATCAGCACAACAGAATGAGAATGGCAGAGAGGCGCGGTAGTCTTTTTTGCCATGCCAGCTCTTTGGCAGTGTTGGGCACTGTAGTTACAGAAGAAATAGAGCCCATGACCTTGTATGAACTGTTCTGGGTCTCAATACAACAACACAATACAATACAACAGTTCTAATACTTTTGAGGAAAGCACTTAACCTCTTTTCTGCATCAGGGATGTGTGTGTGTGTGTGTGTGTGTGTGTGTGTGTGTGTGTATGAACCAGAGGGAAAAGAAGTATGAAGTTCATAGTTTGAATGTGCTAGCATTTGTGCATGTAAAGTATATGTGACAACAATTACGTGAATTTGTTTTTTAAGGTTGTGTTTGTGTGTGTGTATGTGTGTGTATCAGCAAAGCTTTGTGTGAACCAAATCTTGAGTTAGTTGGACATCAGCCAAACAGAAGGAGAATTAAGGAGAGGCGGGGTTAAACTGACAGCTGTTTCCTATACAAGTCAGGCTTGTACTCTGATACACATGATGTAGTAGTTTAAAAGAATAAAGGGCTATTAAGCAATGTTACAATTAGGATGTAAAGAATAATAACAATGTCACATAACTAGTAGTGGACGAAGTAGTAATAGAAAAATGATTTATCATTAAGGAAAAAACTCTCTACCCAAAATAAATCTAGGAAAACCAACCAGACAACTGTGTATCAGAAGAGATTGTTTGTGTTTCTCAACATTTAAGTTTTTGTGAGTGCGAGTTTAAGATGTCTTATCTGACAGTCAGCACAGCAGTGATCTATGTTCATGTCAGGTGAGAGAGAATCAGGAAGCTGTAGTTTCTGCTTTGTCCTGCAGAGGGCACATCGACAACACTGAGTCATAACAACAGCAAAGCATGGAGAATGGAAGAGGGGCGGGGTTCTTCTGAAAGCCATCTACTTCCTGTTGTAGTCGGGCTTGTAGTCCAATATTGATCCCAGAGTTGTAGTTTTGTAGCACAGTCAACTCCCCTTACTAAAGTACAGGTTAATGCTGAGGTGTGAACAGGACTAATCTAAGGTCAGTATGTTCAGGTACAGGTCAGTATTGAAATGTGAACTAATGTAAGGTCAGTATGTTCAGGTACAGGTCAGTAATGAGGTGTGAACAGGACTAATCTAAGGTCATTATGTTCAGGTACATGTCAGTAATGAGGTGTGAACAGGACTAATCTAAGGTCAGTACGTTTGGTTCTGGCTCTGGTTCACAGGAAGTGCTACTTCACTGTCAGTGAGCTGGACTATGTTCTCCTCACTGTAGACGCCATCTAGTGGATGAAATAACAGCAAGCATCGACTCAGGTGCTGGTTATTTAAAAGAAACTGTATTTATTAAAAACGTTATTAAAAGCTTGCAATTCTGTAAAACCTTTAACTAAATACAAACAATGTTAATAGAGATGTTAGATAGAAGTACAGTGAAACATTTTAAATATAATCATGTCTAAGACCCCCTTTACAAAGAAAGATGGTACAGCAACTGAATGAGAGATGCAGACTCTTTTTCAGGAAAC
This sequence comes from Galaxias brevipinnis, assembly GCA_036023535.2. Taxonomy (NCBI): domain Eukaryota; kingdom Metazoa; phylum Chordata; class Actinopteri; order Galaxiiformes; family Galaxiidae; genus Galaxias; species Galaxias brevipinnis. The sequence goes on along the minus strand of JAVQIZ010140271.1, from coordinate 4,977 downwards.
CACATGTCTACAGAGAGGAGGTAAGAGGTTAATGCCTTGCTCAGAGGCTCTTTGGCAGTGTTTGGCACTGTAGTTACAGGAGAAATAGTACCTGTGACCTTGTGTCGCCGGTTCTAGGTCTCAATATAACAACAGCACTAATACTTTTGAACAAGGCACTTAATACATTTTCTACATCAGGGATCACTGTGGACTTCATAAAATGTGTGTATGTGTGTGTGTGTGTGTATATGTAAACCTTGATTTACATACCTTAATTTACAAAAGTATGAAGTTATATTAGTTCATATATGTGGGCGTCTGTCTGCAAACCAGTAGGTAAAGAGCATATTAATGTAGGTACGTATGAAGTTCATAAAATGCATTCATCGAAATAAATATGTTCAAAAGTACCAGTATTAGATCATCATTGGTACACATAACACCTCTCTAAAAGCACCAGAGTTGTTGATGTTATTGACAACAATTGAGATGGAAGTTTCTATGTTGTGGTGTAAGTTTCCCACATCTCAAAGGGCCGGTTCATGAGAACAGCGGACGTGTGTTTCTGCGGTCTGAGCAGCTCAGAGCTGTGTTTTAGGTGTTGGTGCATCGATGTGTTTCTATGGGCTATTTTTGCCGAGTGGAAAATTATGGTGTTGTTATCTGTGGCTAAACACCCTCCCTGCCCCTCAGTACCAGTCATTTTGTCCCCTAACCAAAGTGCACATCCTCTGTTGTCATTAACAAGTCTATTAAGGTGAGAAGGGGGGGGAGGGGGGGGGGGTAGCTGAGACCAGGGTCTGAAAGATGGAGCAAGAGCTAGAAGTTAAAACCACAGCAAAAATAAATAAATAAATACACCTTAACACATTGTGTGTGTGTGTGTGTTGTGCTTATTCCTTCTTTCATTTCTGTCATTTTCCAAACTCTTCCTCATGTATCAGGGCCCTGAAACGCAACATACACGCTACATGAGACACACAAAACATACACATGTTACATGAGACACACAAAACACACACATGTTACATGAGACACACAAAACATACACATGTTACATGAGACACAAAACATACAAGAAATACATTAAACACGATACAAATAAAGCATACATGCTACATGAGATTGTAAACAACACCAATGAAAGACAAATGTAGGGAGTCTCACCTGTCCTCACTGCAGAGTAGACAAGCTCTAGTAAGGGCTCCTCTACAGAGGAGAGAGATTCGATTAGACCAGAAAATGTCATTATTCTAATAAAATACAGTTCTTGGGTCGGTGGCTAAAACAAAATATATTGTAGAGCAGTGGTTCCCAATACAGAGTCCGTTATTGACCTGTATACTGACCTAAACTCAAAGGGAGAAATCATCTCTATAGACAGCTCGTATACTCTACAACAGTGGTTCCCAATCCAGTCCTCAAGTACCCCCAACGTCACAATTCAGAGCTGAAGGGTAGTCAAAACAAGTGAGTCTTTACGTTTTGGCAGAAAGTGTACAAAGACGTTGCGGTCCCTTTGTTCATGGGGTCATTCCACCACTAATATAAACCTTTAGTATATGTATGTACATTATTTAAAGAGCATAGCTCTCCCTCACCTCTCTTCTTCTGTGGTGTTCTCTTCCCCTTGTGGTTGATATCAGAGTGGGTGACGTCATCCTTAGCCCTGGCAGCGTCTTTAACCACATTGCAGCCAAGAACACCAAACAGAACAACCTCCATGTTAGGTTCGAAGGTTATTTACATGACAGTGTCTTTCATCAGATACAACAGTTTGATAAAGTATCATCAAATATTATTTCTGTTACAAAAAACAGATGGATACATTTTCATAACATACAAGAATTCTATGAGATAATGAGATTCTTTATTTCTTAATATGCACTATGGTAGCAAGTACCAGTATTTAGTTTCCTTACATGTGTTTGTATTTGTGTACGGTATATACAGTATGTATTCTCTGAAACTACAGTACCTGTTTGAGTGTGTGTCCTCACAGCTGAATACACAGGGTCACTTCTCCCAACAGGTCTCTCTGAACGACAGGACCGGAAAAAGAGAAGACAGGAGAGAGAGGGAACAGCAGGAAGGAAGGAAGGAAGGACGGAAGGAAGGAAAAGATGTAAGAAACAAAATGACACATTTGGAAGGATATATAATTGCTGTTGGTTAGCGTGTTGCTCTACCTCTCTTCTTCCAGGGTTTCTGTGAAACCTTGACGTCAGCATACGTCACATCCTCAAGATGAGCTGCTTCTCCTCTCTCTAGAAAACAACAACTCATTTAGATGGAGTACATTACATTCCCTTTGTCATAATAAAACAATACTGCGTAGATAATAAAGAAAATTAAGACCATATTTGTTAAAATATTATTTCTGTTGTGTAGCTGTTGTCTACCTCTCTTCTTCCTGTGTTTTTCTGAATCCTTCAAGTTAGCAAACGTCACATCCTCAAGACGAGCTGCCTCTCCTTTTTAACAAAGAAAAGTACAAGGAGCACTATAAATATAATAGCTTTTTTTTTATTGCACTCATTCTAAATCATAAATCCTTTGTTGACCCTTCATCTCGGAAGGCTGTTTGAATAATTAGTAATTTTACTTTAATTAATGTAATGTTTCTTCACAAACATACCTTTGAATTTCCTATATGAGCAGAGCAGCACCACCAGTAGTATCACCACGACAACGACCAGAAGGATGGAGAGACCAGCCACCAGAGGAAGAGGGAGAGGAGGGGGGAAAGGAGAGGAGGAAGGAGGGGAGGCGGTAGAAGAGGAGGGCTGCCCTTGAGATTTTAAAACAGAATAAAATAAGTGAATAAGTGAATTATCAACAAGAAAGTGATATACTTTTTACAAGATTTACACATTGCATGTAATTTAATTTAAATAAAATCAGATGCAGAATAATGAACAATTAAGAATATTATTATACAAATTGTAATCCTGAAAATGTGTTTTAATTATACTACTCGCATACACGCCAAAAGAACGAATAATGTTATAATGTAGTAGTGTGTAGTAGATTGGACAATTTTAAATGTGTAACTTAAAGATTTTGTCAAAGATTAATGAATAATTATGAGATGTAATAATTAAAGTAATAAATTATACAACATGTCATTCTGTAAGAGTTTGTTCATAATAGCCATTAGTGAAATGATAATAATCAGGAAACGTAAGAATTTGTTCAAATGTATAAATCCCATTAGAATGTTCAGTACAATATTAACATCACATCTGTTGATTACACTGTTCCTATACTTACATGTTCTACATCAAGAAACAATTTTTTAAAAACATGATGAATTATGTCTCACCTCTCAATACCAGCTTGCTCTCTGGTGATTCTCCCAGGTCAGAGTTGTTACACTTGTAGAGGCCTTCATCAGACTTGGACACTGCAGGGATGGTCATCACTCCTGTAGACTCAGTCCTGATGAGGGAGCCATCTTTGTAGAAGTCAGCGGTGGGGTTAGAGGAGGTTACTTGACCATCTTTGACCAAACACCTCAGAGTCACAGCCTCTCCCTCCGTCACAGGAAGGACAGGACTCTCCAGGATCACAGCACCAGCTGAACAAAATGGAAATGCCACAGAAATCTGACAACACGTGTGCAACTAACAGACTTTCAACAGAGATATACTTATCTGGTCCAGGTGACAATAGATTTAATTCATGTACATTTGCAACAACATTTAATAGCAGAATAATAACAGGCTAGAAAATGTTTCATTGACTCTAAATATTAAAAAAATCCTAATCTAATTTAAACCAAATTGATTGTTATAGTGATCTATATTTTCATCCCATACTGTACCGGTCACAATAATGTTGATAGAGTTGCTGCGTTCTTCTGAATCAGACTCACACCAGTACACTCCACTGTCTGATGGGTACGCTGGGTTGATGGTGTAGGGGGACTCTTTAGAGAAATAGACCAGGCCTCCTTCTTTGAGTTTGTTTGTCCTCACTCTCCATCCAGTAGAGTTTCCCTGTACCATACAGCTCAGCCTGACAGACTCAGAAGAAAAGAACTGAGATTTGTTGGAACTGACACTCAAAGAAGCTGGGAAGGAGAGAGAGAAGGAGAAAAAGAAAGAGACTGGGAAGGAGAGAGAGAAAGATAAGAAAGGAACATGGTTGTGTTTATTATACTATTTGAGTAACTGCTGCAAGACCTATATTAATCTAGGAATGTAGTACCAGGCACGTGCAGGGGGGTGGGAGATGGGGGGGGTTGCTGAGGGTGCCCCTTTGCCCCCTGATGTCCAAAGTGTCAATGCGTTCTTTGTTTTGTTTATGAAGAACATTTAACACTTAATGATAATTTAGCTATAAATAAAATGACCTGGCTGCCGTCAGTCAGTTTAGGTCACATGATGACCTTTCACCTGACCCGAGGTCATACGACGTGCCCTAACGAAGTTGCAGCTGCGACCGAGGACGCTTCAGACAGAAGCTTAGCGGGAAAAATAGCGATCAATTTCACTCCAAAAAGCGGGTACTTCAACTGCCGGTAAGTAAGGTTTGCAGCCATATTATGTGCGTGTTGTTTGTGTATTTCACAAGACAAAGGGAGCATGTTTGCTTATTTGCACGACCTTCACAGTAGGTACTATCATCCGTTAGCTGCCAGCTACTATGCTTGTGACTGTCCGCTTTGCATAAGGCGGGAAACTTATTAAATGTTTACGTTACACGGATATATACAAGTTAGTCTAAGTGAAACTACATAGTAACCCGCATTACAATTTGCCCATGTCAAAAGAAAGTAAGAAAGACATACGGAAACAAGGCGCCCGTCAAAACTACGCACTGCTCATACTTTTTTCACTAGTAGCACAACTGTGTTAAACTGAATGTTAGGGATGCCTCGTAAAGAAAGGAGGTTCAAACGGAAAGAAAAGGAGCTGCGTGAGGCTAAAGGCAGTGGATCCCTGACCAGCTGGGTTACCAAGAGCACAACAGCCAAGAGTAAACCCTAAC
>JAVQIZ010140250.1:0-18924 GCA_036023535.2 Galaxias brevipinnis | reverse complement strand
TGGCAATTAATTACACAGAACGAACAGCTATCAAACACAACAGCTATCAAACACAACACTCAGTCTGAGTGATACCATGGCAGCCAATTTGCACCAGACTTGCTCACCCAACATATTACGACCGACTTGCTCACACACATAGGACACACAGACCGACTGCAGTTGAATTGGCAGTGACTGGTCAGGGTACTGGTAGGAGAATGCGGCATGTTTTTTTGATGGTGGGAGGAAACCCACACAAACACGGGGAGAACATGCAAACTCCACACAGAAAAGTCCTTGGCTGAGGTGGGGTTTGAACTCAGGACCTTCTTGCTGTGAGGCAGCAGTGCTAACCACTGAGCCACTGTGCTGCCAAAAGAAATCTTCTTGACCGAAGTAAAGTTTTACTTGCCCCTTTACAAATAGTTTTATTCATAAGCGGTTATCAAATCACAAAGACTAAAGTTAATTGTCATGATCTTAAATCCTTAAAACCATACAAACACAAATCTATAACTTTCATTAATCCAAATAGAATTCTCTGTATGTCGCTCACAACATTTAACCAGAATTAATTCATCAACCTCTGTGCCATACAACATTTATAGAATAGTACAGAAGTTTAGTTGGGTGGCGTTAGAGGACGTAGGCGGAACTCCAACCTTGTGTTGCACAGTTTGAGGCAAGTTTGAGAGCAAGGCGGATTAAACCGGTCATAACAAGAGCCAACAAATTCTCGTATTTGTATCAGTATTGTTTGGCGTTGTCATCCGCAACCACAGACGCAAAGTTGAAGGAACGTTATGTAGCTAGCTTTGTTGCCTGATGATGGGCTGAGTAATTGCAATGCAGATATTAGGGTTTGTCAAATAAGTATCAATGGCATGTATGCAAGTGGTAAAATATAATCGCACGAACCACAGCTAACGTTACCGTGTTCTGGAATTATGCTTTTGTTAGAGTGGGGAACAAGGTCAAGGGATCGGTGTGTGTGCGTGTGCGCGCACACCTATGCTTTGCCTATTGATGAGAAGGGAAAAGAAAGCTAACACCACCCAACTAAACAGGATAAGAAACCATCGCTTATCACACATTTGGTCTTTGCGGAAGTGACGAGAACACTGACAGCAATGTTGAACCCTGACTGCATAAAAAAATTTCCTGCAGTACAGCTTTCCTCTAATTTCCTGAAACACGTGCCTTGCTGCCGCAGATTGTGGATAAAAGCCTAGCGGTTTATGACAATTGGCAGTTGGCATAAAATAAACCAAGTATCAGAATTTGCAGTCTTAATATATAGCCGATACCGACCCTTTAAAACATGTTATCGGGCCAGATACCGATACTCAGGATCGGATCGTGACATCCCTACTTTCAATACAGCCCTATCAACCCCACCTAGCTTTCAGTTAGATATGAAAACCCAAAATGTGTTGCTCTTGTTTGTGTACTTTCCCACTGAAGCAATACCATTTTAGTCATTTGGGGAAAAAAATTACAATCGGCTTAATACAGTCCGAAAACGGGCTTCTTGCGCACTGTAAACAATCATTGAATTGTTGCTTGTGGTGTAGGCAGCACCTTTAATCTGTTCCTACTGAAACTGAAGGTTTTTTCAAGCTCTGGAAAATGGTTAGATATAAAATAGCACTTAATTTGAGTGTAAACGTTTGATAATTTACAAAATGGAAATATGATCATGATATGTGTACGTCAAGCCTGCAACTTTATGTAGACATACATTTTATGGCACCTTACTGCTCCAGTTAGATAATACATTTTTTATCAAGATTTGCCACTCTTCTTGACACTATTTTTAAAACTGAATTAATCTAACAATCTGACAAAAAAAATAAACTAAGTAGCTAATATTATTTACATTATACTTTTAAAATAAATACACAAATGTAAAAGTCAAACACTATAAATAAGTTTAACTGGCCATTTTGTCACAAAAGGCATAAAGCACAATAAGGAAGAAACTGCTAAAGAACAACTAGTTTTCATGCCATATGACAACTAATAGTTGCGTACCAAACTGTTTGGTTACTTATTTGAAGCAAACATTTTATATTTCACTCTGTTTATATGTTACTTCTACATACTAAGTAGGTTTATGCATCACTAAGATGACATTCTGATTCAAGACCCATGGGTCAAGAAAATAGGTGGGTAATACAATACTTTCTTAGATAATTACATTTTAGAGCAAGTACCTTTTATACATTCACTCAAATATATATTTTTTGTCATATTCTATTATGGATATTTGTAGTTTGACTTTGTACACCATTACCTAGAAGGGATCACCTGGCAGCCTGTGTCAAACCTGATCTAGAAATGTTGCTTAGAGCAGGTTCAAGCTCTTTACTCTAACATCCAATCCCAATATCAACCTTTTAGCTACAGTCGCTATAGCCAGGCAATGTTGTAAAAACATTATGGCCCACCGCCACGTCCTTGTGAGAAGCTGGTGATGGTGGGAGGCATGCTACTGAGGGGATCAAAGTAGAGAACCCCCAGCAACCCCTTTGTCCCCACTCACCTGCCTTCATCCCCCAGGTTTCTGTCCCTAAAACCTAGTCTCTATTGTCTACAGCCTACAGATGTACTTGCAAGCATACAAACAGTCTGAACAGCAAACAGGCGATAAGCCCCAGGCAGGCAGATCGTGAGACAGTGAAGCGGGCAGACATTGTGCCCTTTGTGGACTAGTCACATGCTTCTCATGTGAGGGGGCCCCTCCAGCTGCAGCAGCACAGCCCGTCCGTTACTCCTCACTGTGGTTGGCCTACTAAGGTTCTACCCAAGGGACCCTGTGACCATGCAGCTCTCATAATACACAGTCCAAGTTCACAGTTGTCCTAAAGTTTGATTGGTTAACTTCAGTTTGAAAGATAAAGTTCAAGTTCTGCTAGTGGTGTGGGACCAGTACTGTTAAGGGATTAGACTATGAACAAATAGGCAAGATTAACTGGATTATTCACTTGCATGTTATTTTACTGCTTTATTTGTGTCTAGTGTAATGACATCCTTTTCAAGTATCATAGTATTTTCAATACTCATTAAAAGTTCCAGTAGAATTTGTATTTGTGTAAATAATTCCCTAATAATATGTCCTAATGCAGTGTCTGTGTGTCTATCTCTGTAGGTGGTATTTTGCTCTGATCTCAGTGTCTGGAGTATTTGCCGTGACGTTCTCTGTGATTTTTGCCTATGTCGCTGACATCACAGAGGAGCATGAAAGAAGCACAGCATATGGACTGGTAATTGTTTTCATTCATAAAAACGCATACCAGTCGTCCCTTTAAAAATGTGTCCATTCATACACCTTGCCCAATGTATACAAACACACTCACTTAAATTCTTCATGAGATTAATTGAAGGCTAGTCAACTGTAAGCAGCAATGCGGATCACATTGTCACAACATGGGAGAATTGTTTTTCACTTTAACTTATGATTATGTGATTAGATTTATGAATACCAAGCATTAGAATAGGGGCCATCTAGAATGGTCAAAGTGCTTCATGCACGTTGGATTAATGCTGCCTATCCTAACAAATGGTACTTTCAGTGTAAGGGAAAAAATGCTTTGAGAACATTGAACTGAAGGGTTTGCGCAGTTGAAAGATAAACGATCCAAGGGTTGGCGGTTCGATCCCCAGCTCCTCCTGTTCATGTGTCGAAGTGTCCTTGAGCAAGACACTGAACCCTGAGGTGCTCCCGATGTTGAGACAAGCGCCTTGCATGGCAGCTCTGCCACCATCGGTGTGTGACTGTGTGAGTGAATGAGAGGCAACATTGTAAAATGCTTTGTTCCATTCCGGTTGAAAAGCGCTATGTAAATGCAGTCCATTTACCATAAAGAATGTAGACTACATATCAAAGTCAGCTGATGTCTCTCTTTAATTGTACCTTCCCAGGTGTCTGCGACGTTTGCCGCAAGCCTAGTGACGAGTCCCGCCATTGGCGCCTACCTGTCAGCTAACTACGGCGACAGCCTGGTGGTGCTGGTCGCCACGGTGATTGCTGTAGCCGACATTGCCTTTGTGTTCTTCTTTGTGCCCGAGTCGCTGCCCGACAAGATGAGGCTAACTTCCTGGGGCCTGCCTATCTCCTGGGAGCAGGCCGACCCCTTTGCTGTGAGTATCAAAGTCTAGCAGGAAAACTTGAGCTACTTCACCTTAACCCTACCCCTTTTTTATGCCTTGACATGTAATACATAGCCTTCACATGCTCTTTGCGTTGCCTCATGTTCCGTTCAGGATTACTGCCCTTTCTGTGTTGGCGCTCTGACATGTTGCCCATCCTGTCCGTCATGTTCACTCTACGTCCACCGGGTAGCGAGAACCATGAGTGGGGCTACAGATCTCAAAAGTCAGGCTTCTCTCTCTGCTTTCCACAGTCCCTTCGTCGCGTAGGGAAGGACACAACAGTTCTGCTGATCTGTGTGACGGTGTTCCTGTCTTACCTGCCTGAGGCTGGACAGTACTCCAGTTTCTTCCTCTACCTGAGACAAGTGAGTCAGCCAAGGCTACATGGAGACCGATTGGGTTGGGTGTAGTCTGGTTTAGTAAGCCATGCTAAGCTAGGCTAGGCCACGTTAGATATAGGTAAGCTATGCTAGGTTTGGTCAGTTTGGATATAAGCAGGCTAGGTTAGGCGTGGTCAGTTTAGATATATGCATGCTAGGTTAGATGAGCTCAGTTTTAGATGAAGACTGGTTGGATTAGTTGTGGTCAGGTTATGACTGCATGCAGGCTATGTTTGGTCAGGTTAGATAAATGTAAGCTAGGCTAGAGTCAGGCTAGATAAAGGTTGACTAGACTGTGTATGGGTCAGGTTGGATAAAGGTAGACTAGACTAGGCTAGGGTCAGGTTAGATACAGGTAGACTAGGCTATGCATGTGTCAGGTTAGATAAATGCAGGCTAGGTTGGGTCAGGTTAGATAAAGGTAGACTAGGCTATGCATGGGTCAGGTTAGAAAAAGGTAGACTAGACTATGCAACTGTAAATAAGGTTGTTTTGTTCTTAGAAAAAAATACTTTAAAGACTAATATTTCACCATTCATAAGATTAGATTGTATTTGCCTGTAACGCTTCTGTTGAAAAATCTTGATTAAACAAAGTCATTCTTATGATGCAGAAATGTTTATTCCTTTACTTTCCTCACTCCTTGTTTTTCCCCCGTGCTGAGCTGAATAGTGGTGTGATTTCTATATTTCAGGTCATTGACTTCTCACCGGCAGCCATTGCTGCTTTCATTGCCATGGTGGGGGTCCTGTCTATTGTTGCCCAGGTATTCTTGCATGTAATTTGAAGTCATACTCCAGCCAGTACAGTTATATACTTGGTCCTTCATTATTTACACTTTATATTAATGATATACTGTATGTGCCTCTGTAAAAGACTATAAAAGAAATTTCTATGCAGATGACACCATTCTTTATTCCTGTGCTCCATCCATGGAACAGGCGATGTGAAACCTGACAAGGGCATTTGATTGTGTACTCAAATCCCTTAGTGATAGGAGAGAAAAACATTGTCTCTTTTTAATTTACAAGGCATTGCTATGCAAGTTACCTTTTTAACTTACTTCATTATGAAAACACAAGTCCAGTAGTCATAGGACATGCTCACAGGACTATGTCACCCTTGAGAGCTGCAAAGTGAACACAAAACTGGGTAAATCATCTTTCAGTTTTTTTGCATAGGATAAATGGAACAAGGTTCAACAGGAATTGAAATTAGAGCAGTTTGTTTCTGTTGAACATTTTAAACTTTTACTGGAGGATTTGGGAGTTGAAGAGTGTTCTTGTTTTGGTTGAAACTTAAATATTGTGCTGTATTGTAAATATTGTATTTTAAAAGAGTTTATTTATCTTTGCTTATTTTTATTATTATTTATATATTCTGCCTTTAAACAGGGCACTGAAGGTCTCAGTCAGTTAACCCTGTATAAATAATAATTAAAATAATAAATTATTTTCTCTAAATGGCACTTTGCACTTAGAGATCTTTGTTAAGCTTTCTGGGTGTATCACAGTATTTCAACCTTCTCTCTCTTTCTCTATTCTGTGAGACTCTTTTCCTGAGTGTCCTTATGCGGACCATAGGCAACAAAAACACCGTTCTACTGGGCCTGGGGTTCCAGCTATTCCAACTTGCCTGGTATGGATTTGGGTCAGAGCCATGGTGAGTTAACCATCCACCACGTCTACAGTAGAAGATTAAAACAAGCCTCTAGTGTGGACGAGTGTGGCACCTATTCAGGAATTTCCCTACGGCATTCGCTGACAGTAACAAACAGTTATTCAGTTGTCAACAAAAAGCTGCCTTATACTTCATGAAGTTAGAGAGCTAAACGATCAATAGCTAATGTTATCTTGGTAGATAATGTAATTTGAGCGTTACCGAAAGGTAACTTGCTACTCCCCTGGTGAGATGAAGTTTCATTTCGTTTTCAGCCACTTAGTCAAAGGTCCACACTGAGGTATACCAGTTAAAGGTTTTTGAAGTTAAGTTTCACAAGTAGTTACCCACGCATATGTGAAAGGATTGAAAGCGTATGCATTACTCCACAATGTTCCTTTTGGCATTCAGCCCTATGGTGCACTGATTAGTTGATGGGTTCCATGGTAACCAAACTGGCAAAGCAGACAGTTCCATCTTCCTTCTGGAAAATAAAATCTTGTAGAATCTATGAATATGATTCATATAATTGATAATGTCAATGAATACTTCATCAGTCAATTATTTACAGCCCTAGTGTATAGTGTGTTCCTCAGCGTGTAATAGTTTGTGATTAAGTCGGTTGTTCTATGGTAATCTGGGCAGCAGGACTGTTGTGTGTGTTGTTGGGCTAGACTCACCCTGTCCGCTGGCTTGTATGTTGCAGGATGATGTGGGCAGCAGGGACCGTTGCAGCCATGTCCAGCATCACCTTCCCTGCAGTCTCTGCTCTGGTGTCTCGCTGTGCTGCTCCAGACCAGCAAGGTGGGAACACATGTCCCTTATCTCCCCCCATGTGCCCCTTTGTCTCTTTCAGCTCTGCACAGCACCCTGCTCTTTATCTATGTCCAATCACGCAATGCTGTACAGGTCTGGTACCCATGTACTTTTCTGATGTGTATTCATATTCCTACTCTCTCCTCTTTCAGTCACTCACTCACTCACTCACCACACAGATACACACATGCATAGAAGTCTCTTAACACAATGATTGAATGTTTCTTGTGCTAATGTCATTGTGTGTGTGTGTGACCAGGTGTGGCCCAGGGGATGATCACAGGGATCCGAGGGCTGTGTAATGGTCTGGGGCCTGCCCTCTATGGCTTCATCTTTTTCCTCTTCAACGTGGAGCTCAACGAGATAGACCCTGTGGGAGACGAGACCGCTCACAGCCCGCCTGAGGTGCACACACACACACACGCATGAATAAGTTCTGCCAGTGTTGATTGTGTGAGAGGAGATTGTATGTGTAGGATTGTATGAGAGAAGCTGAATATGATTATTAAGTTTATAAAAACGAATACGTGGTGGTGTAAAACGCTTGACTTTGTTCCTCTGTTGTCTTTTGCCACTATCTTTTCCCTCTTGCCATTAGTTCAATGCTACAGTATATCCTGGCGTGAGCAAATCAAGCAGTTGATAACCGATGCTCGCTCTGGTTGAACGCTCAAATTCCTAATTAAGAGTCTTTCTCTCACACACACCCTTCCCTTTCTACTTTATCGTTTACCTCTACTATTGTTTCTTTTCTTCCTGTAGAAGTCCGTCATTCCAGGCCCCCCCTTCCTGTTTGGTGCCTGTGCTGTACTATTGGCTCTCCTGGTGGCCATCTTCATCCCAGACCAAGAGCGCTTGGCCATCAAGACGTGCTCCGCCCGTAAGAGCAGCACGGCTAGCGGCCACGCTCAGAGCAGCAACCCTCTGACCACGGCCACCAGTGATGAGGACATTGAGCCGCTCCTACAGGACAGCAGCTTGTAACAAATGAGCCAGTTCCTCTGGGACTTCTCTCTGCTATTACCGCCCTCTCCCTGCTACGCGCAACCGACCAACGATGCTTTCTAGTAGAGTAAGGGAGCGGAATGCACTTGATCCGAAAGGTTTCAAGGTGGTGCTGGTTAGAACTCATACCCCCACCCCTGTGGATTGAAGTGGTGATAAAATCACACACATCCACTTGAAAACAGCTAAATGGAGGCTTTTAGACTCCGTAACAGGCTGTGTTTTAACTCAACCTGTTGTAATTGTTGTGTAGATTTTTTCAAAGGAGACTACAAATTTCATGCCACTTTGAATCATGTTGCTTTTCCCAAATTAGCTGAAAATGGTAATGAAAAATACTATTCTCCTTACATGCAACACCTTTTCAAAACAATATCACTTCTACAGAAGCCTTTAGTTTTCAGTTGTCTTGTTACTGATGGAGAGAAGTGCAGCTCTTTCCTCTTTCTGGGGTCCACTATAGCTACTAGGATCTTTCACATAGGCTTCATTTCTGTTCCAGGTCAGTGCAGCGTCTTTCAAATTCAAATTTGAATTTGAATCATCGTCCGACCAGATCAATATATCATATCATCATGGCACAGATTAGGACTATAACTAATTCACTTATTCTGGAATGCTGAGATCTCTGTTCCCTTTACAATTTAGATAAAGCAATAGGATGGGTTCCAGATGAACAGCCATAACAAGGTTTTCTTTATATTTCCTTTACATGTGTGCCACAAAAGCCAGTCACCATTTACAAGTGAATATTTCTATTCCATCTCATTTGAATGCAGCCCTGTCTCAAAAGAATATTTTGCAATCCTTTGAAATATATGTGATCTGTGTTTGATTTAGCTTACTTGCTGCACAGAAAATCTATTCTCCAGACAGAGCAAACTCCACCCACTATTTAAGAATATATAAGTTGAACCCATGCTTGTATCGTCCGCGGTACTGTGCAATGAATCCTGTTTTATTCTTAAACTTGCATAGTTAGGTTTAAGGTCAGAAGAGTAGTATAATATATTCGTTTTAACTTTTTAAGGGTAATATATCCTTAGAAATCAAATTGCTGTGCCATCATTTTAGTCTTTTATGATTACATTTTGTTGAGTGAGTTAGAGCTAAAAATTGGGCTTTGTCAGAAGGCTAAGGTGAAGAGTCAGACATTCCAAAAGCACCCTACCCCTCGCTTGTTCAATAGCAATCCTGCCTCTTATTTTGGAAGGGTTGCTATTGTAAGACTATTCCATTTTCCATCGATCTACCTTAAAGTCCAATAAGGATGGACAGTGTTTCCAAGGTGGAGAGGTTTTGTTCCTGTTTCTGAATTCAATTCCACTCTTTATTTGAATTCCGATTATTTTAGTTGATCCCAAACCTCTAGCCGTAGTCATTACCCAGCTACCTCAACTGTTTACCTCTCCATAGCACATGAATTTAAGTCTCCCAATTGGATATTCTCTAGCTCCACCTTTCACAATTCAATTCAATAGGTCACTTTACCAACGGTTGCAGTGGCACTGATGAGTGACAGCGTGAGAAACGCGGTGAGACAGTGACTGACGTCATAGATTATAAAAACGTTTGGCAAACACTGCAAATAATAGACCCACAAGAATGGTGTCAAAGATCTATTTAAATAATTGGGCTTTAAAAACAATCAATAGTGCCTTTTGTGAAGAAGTAGATATGCTTGTTTGTAAATGTGATGTAAATAATAAAACATTTTACAACTGTTACACTCCAGTATAACACCTTAAAGCGAAACAATTATAACGACCAGAGCGTGTTTAGGAACTCGGCAGTTATGATGTATGCATAGTCTGCTACTTGGAGATATACCCCAGTATACCTCCCTACACTGTTAAGAATCATGATACCGTTTGCTCTTCTCACATTTGTTGATGCAAAGTCAGATGGGTCTACCAACTGTAACAATACTAGTTGGACATGATACTGCTTATGTATATTTGCTATTAAGTTCTAACTTTCAATTGGGCCTGTTTCATGAGCGGATGTCTCATTGTCTTTGAATGCAGTGCTCCTATTGAATGTTAGATTAGGCTATGTTGACTGTGAACAGGTAAAGTGAGTTCTTGGTGTTCTAGTTTACCATGTGTTGCCAACTCTGAGCTGCCTAAAACATGTCGTTCTGCTTTAGGCTGTCATGTGGTCTTAACGCAACACCCTGGTAATGGTGCACACACGATCAGTGTCTGTTATGTTACCGAAGACCGTTTTCCAATGGGCCGTTATCTTTCAAACTAAGTTTATCAGGTCCTTCATATAGTGTTTGGTTTAATGGTTGTGATATGAAACCAAATCATGTACTATTTATTACAGCTTTGAAACCGGTGACTCAATCAACAACAATTAATAATGCATGACCTGAGTTTATGCAGACTAGTTTTTCCAGATGAAAGTATAGATTCAGGTATCTGGCAGACAGTACATTTGCGTGAGTATCCTTTTGAAACTGGTTTTGAGGTGCGTTAATGTAGTACTGTGGACTTGTCCCCTGGACAGAATTGGGACCCAGAGGTTGATTTTGCAACTTTCTCAAAGATAATTGATGTCAGGATTGGAAAACAACCTACATCTCTTTTTATGCAATCATCTACAACCTTTCAAATATTATTGAATGTCCTGAATTCACCGTATTGTAATGTTATATTGTTGTACTGTAATCAATCTCCTCAGTTGTTTTGAACCTAATTGAGGATATATCTCTTCAACATCAGTTTATAGATGGGACATGCTTGTTATATGGAGGGAAAGTTGAATGAGGTTCTATGAATTGTAGTCATATGCTGATTATAGTATGACGGTGTTAGCGGTTTCGCACCAATTCGTTTCGGAACATTTGGTAATGCAGCACTTGCTTTATTAATCCACGTTTTGGGCTAATTCATTTTACCCCAATATTATCGTGGTAGGTAAAAGAAAAGGAATCACTTTATGCAGTTAAACATGCTGATTTCCAAAAGAAACCCTGGGGTCTTTGACTTGACACTTGGTAGTATACATGATGCATTGGTTTGCTGAATGCTGCTCCTTAATTTCAATGAAAACGTGTGCCTATGATAATATTCATGTCAAGACTTTGAGCTGTTGTATTTTTTTTAAATGACTTCAAATGTTTCAACATTGTTTGTGCATTTATAATTGCTTTTATCTCATTAAAACTATAATTTTGAATAATATCTATAATATTAATAAAGAAAAATTTATTGAAAAGGGTTTAGCTATTTGTTGTCGTCTGAATCCTAATTTGCCATAGTTTGACTCATGCTCATTACACACTTGCACATGCCACTCTTTGGTAGCAAAATACATATGCTTCTATTTAGGATAACTTGTGTGCAGTAATTATGGGTGACTATGAGCTATATTCTAGTTTATATAAAGTAATGACATGAAATCACTAAACTGCTAAACTATGTTCTTTACAGTATTTATCAGAAACTTATGAAATGAACAGCATGATGCCAATTTAAGATTATTGCTACACAAAAACATTGAGCAAATGACAGGCAAACAAATTAGGTCTCTAAGATTTAGGGGGAGAGCTTCATGAAAGAATTTCACAATTATTGTAGAACAGCTCATTTTAGAGATGCAATCTGAAGGAGATCAGTCAGCTGAATGGTCCTCCCGGGTTCCTGGTTCTAACGTCCACTTGGTGGATGCTTTGTGAAACCAAACCTTTAAATAGTGCTCACAAAGACACGCATGCACAAGCTGGAGACATCTGCAGCATTTCTACCCGACTCACCCTTCACTTTCCCCACCCTTTTATTTCCCCACAAGTTCCCTAACGGATACCTCTAACTTCTGGCTTCTCTCTGGTAAGAGGTTCGACAGTTGTTTTGAGTTTTTGTTGTACACTGCTGCTCCAAGTGAGGCGTTTGCAAACATACAGGGGGAACTAACTTTTAAGTGTTTATTGCAAAATGTATACACATAATTCACAAGGATCTTAGTAAAAACCAAACAACGTAATTCTCTAAAAAGACATTGCAGTTATCTCTTGGCAGACTAGAGCATTGTTACTCTATTATTTCCAATTGTCAATAATGAGCTCGAGAAAAGTGTTGGAATCCCAAACAATGCTATGTTTTCACAGTTCACGCTTTGAATATTCCCTTCTAAAGACAAGTGTCACACTTTCTCATAGCTCGCAGTACAGCAAACAAAAAACTGTCTTCAGGGGATTTTCAATATCGTACTGCACCTGATGTTTGGTCACATGAAAAACAGAACAGCACAACCTCAGTCTCCATTTTCTTTTCTTGCTCCGTACTTACAACCAAATTTTGTTGTAAAAATACGTATTTGTTGAGTGAGTTGTTGAGTGCACTTCGTCTAAATATAAAATGTATTAAATTACGTAAAAACACAAACTTAAGCATGAGGTCTCAAATATAGCTTTACAAAAAAACTATTATATTCTAGTCAAATCAGACTATTTCTGTTTCCAGTGAGCAGCAGAAAAAAACAAACAAGGGAAGACACATGCCGACACACATTTGTCTCTCCTGAATAGGTCCTTGTTGCTACCAGCTACAACTACCATTGTGTCCAGCTCTACAGTATCTTGCAGAATACAAGCAGAGCTATTTAGCTGTGTTACAGTCAATCATTCCAAATAGATAGCCTTGCTCAGTCTGTAACACATTACAATCTTTCATTTTAATGAATCTCTTCATATTCATCGTGTCCTCATCTTCTCATCATGAGTCTTCTTTGACTGGTTTCACAGTATACAGGAGATGGACACCTTTTTTGCTATGTAGGGGGCATTTTCTGCAGAAGAATGTAACATTGATACATTTGAACAACAAATGTCAACGTTTACAATATTTATTTTTATATTAATTTTAATGTTTATTCTTTTGAAATTTGCATTATTTCTTCATTACTCCATATGCGAAGGAATGTCAACATTTGATATAAAATACACAATCCTTATTAATTTATTAATTCCCTAAGCTCACTTACTCCTAGTTTTTCAACCGTCCATCCGTTTAGCCTTCTATTCGTCCATCCATCCATCCATCCATCCATCCACCAATACATTTTCTGTATAGTTGTCAAATCTCACCTCTGTCCTTTAAAGTTTCTATGTAGCTCTGCATGAACTCTTTTTCGTGGCCTTCCTGCCTACAGTCCTCCTCTTTTCCCTGCTTTTCTCCATTTCCAGCTGGAATGTCGTAAAGTCTGACGAACCTGAAAAATGACAAGACTCACTTTTAATTATTATTTGTACCCAACTCTATGGTTCTCCATAATTGTTTCTGCCATTGCAGAAAAATCTCCAATTTGGGAGTGAGTCACCTTTAGTTGTTTTCCTGCTCACTTGTCAACTCATATGACCTCATGAGCAAAACTTATTTTTATTTGGCAAACATTTCTTGTAAAATATTTCTTCTCAATATCTTGTTTTATTTCAAATATAATATGTATTGATGTTTAGAATGATTAGAATATTTCTGTGCGCTTTATTGATACCTTTTCATGGCCCTACTGCAGTCAATTGGGGATGTGTGTTGGGCACTTCCTTAAGGAATTACTTAGGTAAAAAAAGGGTCCTGCTCCCAAAATAGCAGTGATCTCATTTATAGCTGATTTGTTAGCTCACGGCTGACTACCTCTACACTTACTTGAGGGTGGAAGTTTCAAACAGTTTGGTTGGGACGCAGGTGAGTTCGTCCCCACTGACCACAATCATTTTAAGAGAGCTGATGTTGGCCAGACAGTGTGGAAGATAGGACATTCTGTTCTTATGGACAAACAATGTTTCAAGCTCCTCCAGCCTTGAACACAAAAACACAAAAGCACAAAAACACAAAAACAGATATTTAGGATACATTGTTATTGTCTTGTAATCTTATTGTTTTGGAACATTAGCGAGGTGGGGTACAGTTTTGAAAAGACAGATAACAGTCTGTCTCGATGCAAAAAGAAGCCAAACCCAATATGGAAGTCGCGCAATAATACGAATTCATTTTATTTTTATAGCGCTTTTCTGACACCCAAAGACACTTCACAAGATAGGCCTACATGGTAAACATGGCACACCCCTAAAACACATAGAGGGAGAACAGAGAGCAACAACAGTTTAAACTAATTGAAGGAAAACACTAAATAGTATTATAAAACGCACAGAACATCAGAATGATAGAACAGGTTTCTAAACAGAGTTAATTAAGGGTGAAAAGGTTTTAGGGTGAAAAGGTTTTAAAGTGGGATTGAAAGATTAAAAATGAGTTAGAATTGCGAATTAGAGGAGAGAGAGAATTCCATAGTTTAGGTGCTGGCCTAGAAAATGCAAGTTCCCAAAGTATTTTAGTTTGGCCTTGGTAATGACCATTTGCCCATCTGAGGAGGAACGTAGAAGAAACATCACACAAAAAAGACTAAAAAAATTGATGTAGTTAATATATTTTCTAACAACAGGAAAATGCAGTTCTGTTAGATATAATGAACCCTAGTCTGCGTTTAGGCCGAGTGCTGTCACCTACCGGTCCATGTCCTCGGGCAGGTCAGTCAGGATGTTGTTGCTCATGTCAAGCAGCTGCAAGCTGCTCATCCTCAGCGTACAGATAGGGATGCTGGCAAATCGGTTCTCTGCTATGTCCAAGTGCTTCAGTTTCTTCAGGTTGCTCAACTGCACCAAAATAGTATCAGTAATCTCTGTTCAAATCTGACCAAACTGGACAGTGAATATGTTCTTAAATTTCTTTACAGAACATGGGTTTGTGATATATTAATACTTGAATGTGCGTATTCAATGAGATGTATCGATATAATAATAATAATAATAATAATTATAATAATAATAATAATAATAATAATAATAATAAAAATAATAATAATAAAAATAAAAATAAAGAGAGCAAATAAACTAGTTTAGAGAGCTATTATACATGCAGAAACAACACATTATGAATAGAACAATGCAAGGGTGGCCATCTCTTTGGTCAATGTTCTTCAAGCGTTAGGAGCCCTATCTTTGTTCTGACTGATGTTATGACCAACCTCAAAAGGAAGCTCAGAAAGGTGCTGGTTTCCTGTCAGCTCAAGTCGCTCCAAGTTCTCACAGTCCCCCAGCTCTGGAGGAACATTGGACAGTCGGTTGTAGTTCACATTCAACTCCTTAAGCTTGGACAGCTTTCCTGGAGGTAATTTGGGAAGTACAGGGAATGGGGGAGAGGGACACAAAATATATGTAAATTATAAACACCACAATTTGAGATCTTTTGCCATTCAATCCAAATAATGTTAAAAATGATGGTGACAGTAAAGCAAGATACAATTATTATGTTACACTAAATCCATAACTAAAGAGATTTGAACAAAATGGCAATACAATGAGCAACACACAACATTGGGCATAAAACGCTCATACATCAATAAATACTCCCTAAAGGGAGAAAAAGGCTGACCACACTACTGCAGACATCACCTCTGCCCTATTCACTACGGAGTAACACAGTACATCAGAGTATTAGTCTTATTGCTATGCTGACGAGGACCTATTTCCACAGGTAGCTCCCCAATGCTGTTCTTGGGAATGTCCAGCACTGAGAGATCCTGGAACTGAACAATGTAGTCAGGCAGGCCCTGGATCTTTGTCCCTCTGATGTGCCACTCTCTCAGATACAGCATGGTCCGCAGCTCCACTGGCAGCTCCTGGCAAGGCGAGGACGACATTATGACATGACGGTGTCACACTAAAAACACTACTGTGCTAATGTGTTATAGTAGGGTGTGCTTTCATCTTAGTATCGGTGTATGATTATCATTTCCATCATTGAAATTGAACACAGTGATTGGATAATCAACTAATGGTTGTACAGGTATTTCTTTGGATAAATAAGTGAGTGGTTATTACCGTCCATTCTTCTCCATTAATCTCAAAACAGAATTTGTCCTCCTCCTCCTGGGGATCTGTGGGTGAGGTAAATATGGTAGAACTACAAAGTACGAGGTGAGCCAGACAGATGAGCACAGTCCACAGATCTCACCAGCAGGTTCCTGGTAGGGCTGGATGTCTGTCAGAGTGGACCTCTCCAGGTACTGCTGAAGTAGTATCATCTCACCATCCTTCAATGCCTTCTTACACTGGATACGGTACTGCCAATCCTGGTTAATCCTAAAAGACATACACACAGAAATTAGGCTTTTATAAGAGTGTGTGTGTGTGATAATTTAAATAGATTCTTTACATATGTTTACTCTGCCCCTCAAAAGGCAAAAAGCAGCGTAATAAGTATTTGTTTATATGAGTTAATTATGGATTGGTGCTTATTATCTGTTTTATCCTGTGACATGACATGAGTGTCTTGTCCATTTCTCATATCAGATAAAAAAGAACATTACATTTGGATCCACCACCATCTCATAATACACACTAAACCCAAAGCAAAAAGCCCAAAAAATAATTAATGCCTTTAATTTAATTAGTATAAATGAGGCTTTTACATAGAATTTTTTTAATGAGTATTAAGTTATGGAAGATATTTTTGTACTATTTCCATAGACTGCCTAGTATTTAGTCACTTGGTCAACTTCTACACTATACACCTGATCAAATGATTAGGCTTGAGTGCTGATTTTAAAGCCACCAAATTGCCTTTTTTATCATTTTTATTTTGTAACTGGTGTGGGATTTCTATTAGTACCTAATCTGTGTGTAAACCTTTGAAGGTCTAGTCTAGGGTATCACTGGTGAGTACAGAGAGAAGTGCATCACTGCCCAAACCTGTGTAGTCTGCTTGATCCCAGGACACATCATGAGCACACTGGATCATGCTCCTATATTAGCATCCCCTCTCAGAGGTGACGACAGACAGACAGCACAGGAGACAGCGCTGGGTCGTCTTAACACTGAATAATCGACAGAGACTCATTATATACGAGGCTCTGTTGGTGGCTTTAAAATGGCTAGACATGGCTGGATATAGATATGACCTATGCCGCACAGAAGAGGTAGATTATCCCCCAAGCAAAGGGCACACACAATATTTCACTGTTCTGAAACTTAAAGACGAGCTAACAATTTTTTGACATCAGTGTGACTATTACGACTTATGGGATAGTTTAGGTTCTAGACTGATAAAGCCTCGCCAAATTACAGGTGCATGAAATGCAGCAGAGAATCCAGGGAAGCTGCTTTAGTAATATAGATAGGCCAGAAGTTAAGTGTAATCAGTTGTTCCCATCCTTACCAACACAATACATGAAAATGTCTTGGGATGTTAATACAATGTGAAACTGTAAGAAGCTTACTTGGCAAGTGCGCTTTTCTCCACCCTTTCCTGTTCCTTCTTCTGCCTCTGTCGGTATGTCTTGACCCTGCCCTCCCACATGCCCCTGATCAAGGACAGGTCGTAGACAGGAATATCCACAGTCCTTTGAAAGCGCATCCCTGCACTAGGTGCCACCTCCTAAGCAGAACAGGATAGAGAAGTAGGGAGTGGAATAGGAGAGGAGACGGCAGCTTCCAATACCATGGGGAGCAAACAGTGTAGAGAGGAATGGGAGGGAGACAGCTTTTTGCACAAGGTAAACCAGAGGATTGGAACACAATATATTAAAGTATTGAAGAAGATCATAGAATTGATTAGAAGCTAGATACAAGGAAGTATTTAGCATTATGTGAAGCCACCTTTTTGGTCATAAACTTGGCTCATATCATCATATTGATGATACAGTTAGCTTACCTGTGGGTAAGTACAAATGGTTCTTAGAACTGTTGATTGCTTGGTATCGATGTTTGTTGGTAATTTATTTTGTCAATAGTAGTCAGAGAAGCATCACGACAGACTTGTATTCGATATTGACAACTATTTGACATCAATTTATTGCAAGTGTCCATGACTTGTGTACAATGGGCTTTTGGAAACATACAAAACACAATTTTTCAAAAACAACAATAACGCACGAAAAATCATGAACTAGACGGCCACGTTCCATTTATGTTTGATAGTTGAAGTGCTTATACTTAGAATATCCACTGCATCTAATAAAGCTGTCTACTGTATTTAGAACATGATGAGGATCAAGCACCACTGGGAGGTTCTCTGATCTGTTTAATGGTCAAGGAATCCCTCTGACCTATCAACTTTATGTGGCAAGCTGCAACAAGGTCATGTTCAGCTCAAAACTGACTCAGATACCTAACACTGCTTACAAGACATATCGTTAAGTTAGGTTTTTAACCTCTTTGTTGCAACCATGTAACAATGAACGTAACGTAGCATATTTTTTTACTAAAACGTGAATGCAATTATTTTCAAATTGCAGTGTAGTCTTTCATAATAGATCGACTCATTGTTAAAAGTCTGTTCATAGAATTCTTTATCACATTTACATTACCTGTCCACTAAAATGATTCTGTCCATGTACGCTTTTACAGAAACATTTTGTGATAATACAATATCATGTCAAACAACGATATCATCGCCTAAACAACAATTTAGTAAATATTTTAAATACCGTCAGTCAATGAAATAAAGACCAATTAGAAACAACTTTAAAAAATCCATGTACTCACTTTTGACTGAATTTCGTCGTTTTTGTGTCCTCTCTTTGTATCTATTTGCTCTGAGGATGTCAGTGTTGCGTTAGGGTTGGTCTATATTCCATCAAATGTGCCTGTATGTTGCCTGCCTTCAGCAGCTGGTTTACTGAAAACACATATCCATGCTGTTGTGACTCATCTGCTAATCTGTCTGGCTCTCTGGTTGTGTAAGCGTTACTGAGTGCTGAAAAGAGAGAGAATGTTTGTGCGTGTTTGTGTGTGCGTGTTTGCATGTGTGTTCATGAGAAAGCCCAAAGTGTGTGTGTGTGTGTGTGTGTGTGTGTGTGTGTGTGTGTGTGTGTGTGTTTGTGTGTGTGTGTGTGTGTGTGTGTGTGTGTGTGTGTGTGTGTG
>JAVQIZ010140232.1:0-12199 GCA_036023535.2 Galaxias brevipinnis | reverse complement strand
ATTTTCAAAATTTAAATTCTGTTTTTTCAAGGATCGTTTTCCTCTCTGATCTCTTGTTCCAGAGCCGATGTGGTATGTCAATTATATTGCAATACCCTTAGGAGGCACTGTGGTCCTGGCCCTCATCATAGCTGCAATTGCCTACTGCTGCAGAAGAAGCAGAAATGGTAGGCAGTAGTCCCCCATTGACTTTCAAATCCCAGAATGTGCGCTTTCATTTCACTCGACCCAGGCTTTGCTGCTAACAACATTTTAAGTATTTTGTTGCAAATGCAACCTACAAGGGGAAGAAACTAATGACATTTTACACACATAATCACTGGAATAGAAAGCCCTGCAGTTTTGATGTGGACTCCACTGAAATACATGGCACTGCTTCTATGTCTGATATATTGACACTAGTGTTTTATGTGACCGAAGTGTGTATCGTTTCTGATTTACTGTTCCAGAATTCCAGAGAGATTAATTGATTTGCGCTTTCTATCTTGATAGACTCAACCGATGCGGACATTGATGGCAACAACACCATTTATGCCGACGTTAATGAGAGTATAGATCTGAAAAATGTGAGTAAAAACTTGAGTTGAACTAGAATGTTCTGTTTTTGTGTTTGTATTAAGTACTGTATGTTTGCATGGTTCATTTCACATGTTATGTGTTTGATCTTAAGTTTGGAGAGAGAAAATGTAAAATAATACTTCTAGTAATTGTTTTCCCTTCCAGCAGAGATCAAGTAGTGTCACAAATCCCAATTCAATCTATGAGACTGTCGACTGTGTCAACACCCCAGTCCAGCCCAAGGTAGGAACGGGCTTACTCTCTGATTAGCAGTGCTTTAGTGCAGATAAAGGGCAACAGCAGTCAGCCCTACCAGCCTATTCATGCAGCTATTTCTGATACTATAGACCTAGTGGCTCCTTTTGCAGCCCAAGTCACCATGTGTGGATTTCTATAACCCGACCGCTCTCTTCTTTTGTGGTTTGATATGCCTCCAGCCTCACACCATTTATGACAAGATCCAGTTTGAACGACAGACGAATGTCCAACTCTCGACCCTTCAAAATGTCTGTTAGAATCAAGGAACACGGGACAGGACCTTATTTTGATTCCCTCTTTCATTGACATTTGATATTCTGCGATGGCCAAAACACAAGAGGGGCAGGTTGAACGTAAAATGTGTTGTATAATTAAAGAAAAGTGTTTGACATTTAGTCATTACTGGCTGTACGTTTTTGAAACAAGCATTATTATACTGTATATTGCATAGCATACTGCCAAGAGTGTTTTATTTATTTATTGAACCTTGGTTTACACTGAGAGTTCCCACTGAGAACAACGCCACTTTTCCAAGGGATTATAAAAAAAATTTAAAAAGGAAGTGACTTGACGAGTGAAGGAACTGCCATCAAACACAAATATATGAAGAATAGTTGTTTCATGCTGTTCTTATTCCAACAACCTTATATTTTCTGTCACTGTCACTGAGATATTGCTGAATAAAAATACCATAGTAGTAAACGTTTACTTTTGATGAATGAGCAGAACAGATTGCAACTGTTGACTCAAAGTTTTTAACCCTACTGTATATGCTTAAATACTTGGCATACACAATGTAAAGCTGTACATGTATTCTGCTGTTCTCTGAAGCAGGCCTACAAGCATAATATTTGATATGGAAGCATCTTTTCTCATGTTGACTATGTTGAAAGGTATTAAAAATAAATAGCTAGCATGCTGCTAATAATGTTTTATGTTATGATTGCACTATCATACATATAATAAGCCAAATACAGGACAATGGGTTGGACACATATGGCAGGGTTTTGTATTTCTTATCACATTATGACTCCATTGACTTTTCATTGTTCCACACGTTACCACAATTCCCAGTTCTGTTACAAAACCACCAAAGTTCAACTTTGTGAATGTATTAATTAGAATGTCTAGTCGTATAATTGTTTCTAAATGTAATTACCAAAGTCAAGGTTCCATGGGAAGTTTAAAATAGTGACTAATATCGGTCCAATTATTTTACAAACCAAAAATACATACTGTAATTAACAAAATTAAAGTTAATCATTTCATAAAGTTCAAAACAGGGAACTTCAATACAACCAGGACAGACATCAACGAATAAACACCAGGCACCCAGGTAAAAAATATAAATAAATAGAAAATCGAGACTGAAATGTCTAGGCCGTGAGAACGGTGGGCCGTTGTTTGCAAACTGCATGAAAACTTTATATGAAAACCATCAGTAGTTCTTCACCTTGAGAATCAATCAATTGAATTCATTAGATGGTGGTATTATGCAGTATTCATATTGGATCGGCTTGTGGTATGGCAGAGACATCGTACAACCCTGACCTATGAATATAATCGATGACAGCATTTAGTACCCTCGTCAATGATCAAGTCTGATCTTTTTTCTGATTACCGCATTACAACGGTTACTGCACTATCAAGTCAAAATAGTCTATCAAGAAAACACGCACAGACAGACATACACGTGGATAAACTGCAGTAAACCCAAAACTTATAATCGACAGAAAAAAGAGCATGTTTACAATTTCGTAATACCAGAAGCATTTGGTATTTTAGTACTTTGTTTAGGGCAGACTAAATACTTAACTTTTGAAGAAGTTGAAACAAGACCCAAGTTTCTCTGAGAAGAAATAAAAAATCTTGATTAGTGTGCGAAAATGTAACACACATAAAAAAAAAGATTAAAGCCACTTCATACTATACATACCTTTGATGTATGTCAACATCTTTTCAATTTGAACTAAAATAAAAAAAGACGGGGCTTATCATAAAATAGTATTGTATGTGCAATGTAATGTTATAACATTGTTACACAAGACCATCATCATCACACACACACACACACACACACACACACAGACACACACTCTCTTACCTCTGAGAATATATGCTAATACAGCTCCAATCAGAAGACCTAGTATTACCCAACCAAAATTTTCAAGTTTTTCATCTGTGTCACAGGTAGTAGAAAAACAAAAATAACAACTTTTAAAAAGCCAACTTTTTATACCGCAACAAATATTGCTTGAAGATAGGCATAGATATCTTTTAGCATTGATTCACAAACAAATCTTGCGGGCTTGGACTTATTTGTATTCAGACAGGACGAGTTTGTAACCTGACGTTCATTATCATATTTCAACCACACAGTTGTAAATCCATACATATGGCAACAATCCCTTTATAAAGTCTGTTCACGAGGCAAATACATTTCCATATAACAAGTTAGAATTAAGCATGCTATGGTATTTCCAAAGTTTAGTGATTCGTTTTATTACATTCACACGTTTTGGATACAGTTTTTAGAAGCCCAATGCCTAATTTGGCTAGATGTGAGATAAAGAGTACTACTATCAATCCTGAAAAATAGCATCATCTTCAAGTCAGTCTTTTTGTGTGTTCATATTGATGAGCTCATCAATTGCAGTGTTATGTATTACTCAGTGTCATCGGGTGGGTGGATGGGCTACGCTAGTAATGAGCTAGCTGTATCTTTAGGTTGGCTCTTCTAATTTTGCTCGCTTTCACAATTTATTTTTTGCATTTCTGCATTGCGATGGAACTGATGTCAAAACGTTTCAATTGTGAACCTTGTTGTGACCCAATGTAGACACGATGATCCATTTGGATACTTAATACTTCATTTTGACTTGAAGGTGGGCGTGACGGCTACAACGTAGACCAACTGGAACAGTCTTAAGATGTTATTTCTATCTCTGTCAAACTTACCATGACATCTACTCGTCAAACTGTGAGTGGCGTTACCCACATCGTTACTGGCCGTGCAGGTAAAAGTGACCTCCCTCTCGGGGTTGAAGGTCGCCCAGAGAAAAGAGTTGTTGTTTTGGAGACCGGTGATCCACAGCTTTGGCGAAATGTTACATCCCCAGGTTAAAACTAAGCCCTCTGCCAGAGAAGAGCACTCGAGCACCATCATACAGTCTTTGCCCTTTAAGACGCTGACTTGTTCCATGATATTAGGTTTCCAGGGGCGTTCTGCATGTTTAAATATATTTTTTGGATTAGTTTACAGTAGGCTTACTTATAACAATAAAAAAAACTGCCAAATGTAATTTCCAAACCAATTCAAACACAACCAGAAAACCATTAAAACAATGTTGCCCTCATTCCTAGCATGATCAGCTGTCTATCTGTGTCAAAAGAACCATGCGTTAATGAGCCTTACGCATAACGGTGAGCCGGACTTTGCCTTGTTGCTCCCTCTCTCCATGAGAGAAGTCAACTGTGTATTCTACGGCATCCTCCAGGGTCAGATTCCTGATCTCCAAGTCCCCAGTGGACTCATCGAGACTCAACCTGCCTTTGTACCTCCAGAAACGCTCCACGTTCTTAGTGCCGCTGCGGTATGTGGCGATCCATGTTTTGTTGTCAAGGATGTGCCACTCGAGGTTAAAGGTACCCACTGAGATGTTGACGCCTGAGGGCAACGTCACAGACTCCCCGACGTAGCCTGAGATCTGTGGGACGGAGTCTCCAACAACCGCTGGTGGACACAAAATACAATCTGGATAAGATGGAGCTGGTACTGCTGTGTGGTGAGTTATATGGGCTGAAGGAGTTCTGAAGTGTTTACCAGGGATTTACAGCAGAATAGACTAGAGAGGAATACTGCCATGTCTCCCAGCTGGAACTCACTGTGGTCTCTATTCACTATTCAGATGCGTTTCTATTTCAAATGACAGAAGTCTAACTAACTTGAAACCCCATGGTAAATAAAGTCTTTGTTTAGACCTGTCAGAATCTTTATGCATTACTGCTGTCATTATATTTGAGATGTCCCATGACGAGTGGGGTCTAGTTTCCTTTACCTTGCCTCACTGACCTGTTTTAAAATCTGGACAATGTTCTGATGTCAGATTTGCGATATTTCCTTGTCTAGCATTGTTTTATCACTCCGAGGGATTGTACCACCGACCTAAAAAAGTGAGCTCTGTGCCTTGTGCATTTTCTTTAGTTCACATCGGCAAACACTCTACCCTATTTCACAAGCTGCTCAGTGATGTAGGAAATGGAAGTCAGTGTAATTCACCGATCATGGACTCATGCTAGTGTAAGTAAGGTCCAACAACTCTGGCAGCAGCCATGACAACAGTTGCGTGCTTCTATCCTTTCATCACTAATGCTGCATTTGGGTTGCTTCATAAACACTAAGGCATCACACAAAAATGTATGATTGCTTACATTATGGGACCTGGCATACATATAATGAAAGTTACACATTTTTGTACAAAAATATGATGATAATTGTAAAACAAAAAGTTATTTTATAAGAACACCTGAATAAATCTGCCTATTATAACTTATTTTTAACAGTTGGTGGACACATAGTTACACACATTTCAATGTGTGGCATGATGAAACCATTTTGTCCCTTTTTGGTGCCATGCGGTTAACCGCGTATTTTGTGTGAGCTGAACATGGCAGCCATTAGTTGAAACCCACTCTTTGACGGAATACACATTCTATCAACGGTCAAATTAACTAAATGTAGAGAAAAAAAAGTAAATTAAATATCTACCTTGTAGTACAGTAGTGAAGAGAACAATTGATGGTATCATTTTCACAGCGAAGGAACACAGTTGCTTAGAAAACCTTTGACTGCGCGTGTCTATCATCGTTTCTTCCTGTTTCAATGGGCTGGTTTGTGGTTTTTCATTGTGATGACGTTTTAAGGCCTTACGTCTAGGCATTTTAGACAATTTATATTGTAATTTACTTTAAGTTGTTAGTTCAAGCTTTATTCATAACTGGCTCATAACGTTTTAGCATTTTAACAATAGGTTACAGTAGCTGCAGTATCAACAGCAACTGATATTGGTCAACTGTGTACACTGAACTTCTAAAATCTCATATCATGTTAAAAGCAACTATTATGTTAGTTGAGTGTTATTTTTTTTTTTTTAAGATAAAGATTGGACTACTAATCTCAATGTTTGACAAGGGGAAGTTGACAGGATGTCGCTGACATCTCAACCGCCCCCGGTTTAACATGTTTCAGGTCATCAACTCGTTTCAGCAGCCTTTAACTTCTCCCTTAGGCCGCCACCAACTTCCCATAATTTCCGTCCTTGTCACTTGCTTTCCACTGGTCAGTCACATGGAGGTGGTGTTACAAAATGAACGGTCGAAAATGTTTCAATTCAAATGAATTCACAAATTTATTTGTAAAAAAACAACAACAGCTTAAACTTGGTAGTAAAGTATTCTATAAAAAAACTGGTTCTCATTGTAGACACAGCTTCAGAGCAAAACAAAAAGGGTTAGGAATATAAAAAAATTTAAAACAACATCCTGTTCTCTGCAGTAAAAAGGGAAGAGTACCGTACAAACTACATGCATACAATGTAAGTATCAAGGAAATAACATTGTTCCCTAAATAACCATTTTTAAAAACACATTTAAGCCAACCGTAACAAAACACACACACACACACACACACACAATTACAAACATTCCCACGTATGAAAAGTTACAAAAAAACATTTTCTCTACAAAAAATGGAGGCCACCGTATTTCTTAAGCTGCCAGAGATGACTCACAAAGACAAGTGTTATTTACAAATCCTAATCATTAAGCATGTCCTTAAATAATTGTTCTTGGCACATATAGTTTCAGTTTCAGAACAGTAGCGTACAAAAGGGATATTGACATCGGATGAGCGATTCAAAAGGTGATGGGGATTAGACCAAACAAGGATCCCGCCCACACTTCACTTGTCACCCTCTGCATATGGACACACATTGAAATCAATGACTAGAAACAAGTCGGAGCCATTAGTGGATGATTCCCCCGATGAAATCCCTCAGTATCTGGATGTAAAGTAAGATGGACTTCACCCTGAAAAGTCGACACACGGAACTACGTCACCGTATTTAAAATTAATTGGTCAAAAGTCTATTTTCTACTCTTTGACAACATAGTATACCAGCTAGGAGTCATGTGGGTCAAAGAGTCTTGGATGTGCTTTTGATTTGAAAAACAACAGGAAGTGAAAACATGTGACCTATGACAAACTTATTTTTTTTACATACAATTCAAAAGAAAAGGAGTATGTATTACTCAGTGAGTTGCAGTGTAGTCACCGCCTCTAGCTCCGCCTCAACGTAATGAGCTCAGTGTCAAGCTACTCGAGGTCAACGCCACGCAGCTCCAATCAGAGTCTGTTACTATGTAGAAACTGGGAACAGTCTGTGTTTGGTAGCGTCTGATTGGTGGAATTACTACTCCGTAAATGGAGCCAGACAGGAAGACAAACAGGTGCGCAGTATCGCAACGGCGATGACCGTTGACGCTCTCCTTCATCCCGATCTTTAAGACTCTCCTCTCCTCCCCTAGCTAGTCATCCACCTCTTATTTTGCTCTCTCTCTCTCTCTCTCTCTCCTCTCCTCTCCTCTCTTTTACGTCGTGGCTTCCCCGCGCTACACGGAAGTCTCCGACTGCAGCCTCATGACAAACTTGTGGCTCTTGGGGTCGATGAACTCCTCCCCGAGGTGGAGGAAGGGGAGGGGCGTCACCGTGACGACCAGGGAGAAGTCGAGGCGGCGCAGGGAGAAGACGAGGCCCTGGCGGAGCGCCGACGTCACGGGCTCGTCGCTCACCAGCGTCCACTGGCGCCCCCTGCCAGTGTCTTTCTGGTACTGCAGGGTGGGTCCAGGGCTGAGGTAGCGCTCCAGGAAAGCCTGAAACACACACACACACACACGCGTGACCGAAAGAAACTCAGATTGACACAATACGAGAAGTTCCTGTGGTTACTTCAAGCGGAAAGCGTTTGGGTCATAAGTGATTGAAATATGAGGCTTGAGTCATCTAATACTGATGACAGGTGAAAGAGCCCTATGTAGATGCTATGGATGTTCTACATTATTTAGGACATATAGGCTGACCTTGCATATTCTAGTTATACCAACAAAGAAGTATCCCAGCTAAATACACATAAGAAGTATACTCGTTATACTAACAGAGAGGTATCCCAGCTAAACACACAGAACAAGTATACTCGTCATACTAACAGAGAAGTATCCCAGCTATACCCATACAAGAAGTATATTAGTTAAACCAACAGAGAAGTATCCCAGCTATACCCATACAAGAAGCATTTTAGTTATACCAACAGAGAAGTATTCTAGGTATACCCACATGAGAAGTATCTCATGAACAGCTGGGGGGGAGGGGGGGGGGGAGGCTGGTCCCAGCGGAGCTCACCTTGGGGGTCATGTTGTGGGTGATGCAGAACTGCAGGTGGGTGAGGATGCTCTCCATGCTGTGGTAGGGCTGCTGGCGCGTGGTCCTCAGGTACTTCTGCATGGCGCGGGCCATGGGGGCGAAGATGGCCTGCGCCGCCTCCCGCGGGTCCATCACCTCCCGGGGGTGCTTTGGCGAGGTGGCGGCCGGCTCGTCCTCCTGGAGGCGCTTGATGTGGGTGAAGGCCTCCTCCACCGCCACCACCAGTCTGGGAGGAGGTATGACGTCGTTGGTGGACGCATAACATTTTCAGCCGCTATGAGGTTATGAATAGGTCGCACCCCCTAATACTTGAACATGCACGTTAATGTTAAATATAATTGATTGTAACTCCTCAGCGAGGAAATCGTTGTGTGTGTGTGTGTGTGTTTGCGTTGGTTAGTATGTTTGTGTGCTCATGCGTGTGTGTGTTTCTGTATGTGTGTGTGTGTGTGTGTTTCTGTATATGCTTTTTTTGTGTGTGTGTATGTGTGTCAGTATATGTTTTTTTTTGTGTGTGTGTATGTATGTGTGTCAGTATGTGTTCATGTGTATGTGTGTGTGTGTGTGTGTGTGCTAGTACGTTAGTGTGTGTGAGAGAGTGTGTGTGCTAGTATGTTAGTGTGTGTGAGAGTGTGTGTGGGTGTGCTAGAACGTTAGTGTGTGTGAGAGTGTGTGTGTGCTAGTATGTGTTCATGTGTCTGTGTGTGCGCGTGTGCTAGTACGTTAGTGTGTGTGAGAGTGTGTGTGTGCTAGTGCGTTAGTGTGTGTGTGAGTGTGTGTGTGTGTGCTAGTGCGTTAGTGTGTGTACTAGTGCGTTAGTGTGTGTGAGTGTGTGTGTGTGTGCTAGTGTGTTAGTGTGTGTGAGTGTGTGTGTGTGTGCTAGTGCGTTAGTGTGTGTAGTACGTTAGTGTGTGTGAGAGTGTGTGTGTGTGTGTGTGGCCTCACCTGGCCTTGCGCTTGCGGACCCTGCGGTCCATCTCCGCCTCCTCATAGTAGAACTCGTTGTGGGAGTTGTCCCGTCTCCGGGCGGCGGCGGCGATCATGGCTCTGGACTGACCCGTGGAGTTGTTGGTGGTGTTTTCTGAACGCACACATGGGCGAGCGGAAGGGCCAAAGGTCAAAGGGAAAACCAGGCAACGCTGTCTTTTCATAAACAATCAACCAGACTACGCCATTAATAGCTTAATGAAAGCCTGAGGCCCCCCCCGGGTCCAAGGGACGAGAAGCTAAAGTGAAAGGAGGAGAAGAAAAGAGGAGAAGAAAGTGGGGTTACAGCGGTACCTTCTCCCAGGTTGTACACCTTGAAGCCGGACATCTTCTTGGACAGGATGGACTTGGGCAAGTTGAGCAGGGCCGGGTTGTAGACTGGGAAGTCTGTGTAGTACTGGTCCAGCACCCATATGGCCGCCCGCTGGATACTGGGGAAGACACACACACTCACGTTAAGGCATTTACTGTGACCACAAATGTCATCTTCGTCCTCTTACGTTTAGGCATTCACTATGACTACAATCAACATCTTCATTCTCTTACATCAAGGCATTCACTATGACTACAATCACCATCTTCATTCTCTTACATCAAGGCATTGACTATGACTACAATCAACATCTTCATCCTCTTACATCAAGGCATTTACTATGACTACAATCACCATCATCCTCTTACATCAAGGCATTCACTATGACTACAATCACCTTGATCCTCTGTTAATTTTATTCTTATCTCCATGGAAGTGTTTCCTTAATGGCTGTAGCCACAATAACAGACACATTTTATCAGTCGTGTTGAATCACAAGCTAGGACGCCCAAGTCATCTTCATCCTCGGCTTCATCACCACGGCCAGTTTCACCGCTTGCCCATCAGCAAACGGCTCAACGCGTTCTTGCGAAACGTTAAAACAAAGGCTTTGTGTTCGCTGAACGGCACGGGTTTGAAAAGTGCAGGTCACACATGTGGAAGCTCATCTGAGTTTTCTGGGGTGTGCTGTGTGTTCAGACAAAAACAGGACTCAGGGGTGTGTGAACGCAGCGACGCAGCTGGTAGAGCGTGGAGAACAACAAATGGTTTATTTTTAAAAAATTTTTGGGCATCACACGTGCAGCCTGAAAGTGACGGTGTCGCCGCACGTAGAACACACAACCTAACACACGACCTAACACACGACCTAACACACGACCTAACACACTCTATGCAAACGCCTGCCAGGGAGGAACAGCCGAGGCAAACCCCCCCCCCCCATGGATAGCGGAATAGATCCATAGATGAGTGACGGTTGACGTGAGCAACGCATAAATGGAGCAGGAGGGAAGGAGGGAGGAGGGGGTAGGATAGGGGAACGAGAGCTGCAAAAGGAGCCATGCGTGTAAGCAGGCAGCACGGTGAGTCGCCATCACTCCATGTAAGCCCCGGTCAGAGGTAGCCTCCGGGGGACGGTCACAGACACACTACGCAGAGACGGGACAGGGGCGCACACACACAACATAAACAAGGAAATCTACGAGCACACACACACACATATACACTAAACTCATACTCACACGGCCCACAGGGCAATGAACCCACGCACAAACACTCGCAGGGAAATCAACACACACCCCCACACAAATCAAAACGCACAAACATACAAACCCCCACCAGCAACCAAAACACACCGCACCACAAAAAACAGACACACATGTTACCCACAACCACCCCCCACCCCCTTTCCCCAACCCCTTCCATCCTCCGACTCAACCCACCTCCCTACAAACACCCCCACACCGCCCCCCGGCCCCCACACCCACCTGAGGTGCCCCACGTTGTAGAAGCGGCTGGCCCCGTCCGTGGCGCGCACCACCTTGAGGCAGAAGGCGGGCTGCAGGTGGCGCACCTCCAGCAGCACCAGCGCCAGGTACTGGATGAAGAGCAGCGCGTCCACCAGCGACGCCGCGTAGCCCACGATGCCGCGGTAGTCGCGCTCGCGGGGCTCCAGTACCCGCACGCCGTAGAACAGCCAGTAGGACGCCACGAAGAGGAAGACCAGCGCCAGCAGCAGGCAGCGGAAGACAAAGAGGCGGGGCAGGGCGCCGCGCGCCGGCCGCAGGAACAGCGCCCACGTGGAGAGCAGCAGCACCAGCAGCTTGAAGGCCAGCGACACGTAGAGGCCCTCGCACGGCGTGCCGCAGGGCTCCAGGTCCTCGCGCCACAGCAGCTGGGGCAGGGCCAGGAAGGCCAGGGGGGTGAGCAGGGCCACCAGGCCCAGGACGGCGCCGGCCGCCGGGGCCAGGAAGCGCCGGCACTCCAGGGGCGAGGAGTCGTCCAGCTCCTTGGCCACGCGGGTCAGGTCCTCGTTGGAGCAGCTGTCCACCGACGTGCCCGTCACCACCGTGGTGGTCTCGCCCCAGTTGTCGTCCTGGAGACGGGGGGGGGGGTGTTAGGGAGGGGGGTCCTTTAGCGTGGTAAGATAGGATCTATAACGGATGACATCATTCACACTTTGTTGCAACCGTGACTGGCTGACTGATTAACAACCCATGGGATTTAGATCTAGAAATATCTCCTAACTTTGATCCACATCAGTGCACAATGTGCCACACCCAGGATTCAGATACGCCTCAACCGCCTGAGAGGGAGAGGAGTACGGTCTGAGAGAGAGGAGTACGGTCTGAGAGCAGGGAGGACGGTCTGAGAGCAGGGAGGACGGTCTGAGAGAGAGGAGTACGGTCTGAGAGAGAGGAAGACGGTCTGAGAGCAGGGAGGACGGTCTGAGAGCAGGGAGGACGGCCTGAGAGAGAGGAGTACGGTCTGAGAGAGAGGAAGACGGTCTGAGAGCAGGGAGGACGGTCTGAGAGCAGGGAGGACGGTCTGAGAGAGAGGACAGTCTGAGAACAGGGAGGACGGTCTGAGAGAGAGGAGTACGGTCT
>JAVQIZ010140209.1:0-41560 GCA_036023535.2 Galaxias brevipinnis | reverse complement strand
ATTTGCAGGGCGTTTCTGTAATGTGTTGTGTTGTATGAATTTGCAGTGCGTTTTCTAAATGCTGCGCATGTGTTGTCAAATTGATGTAGATGCTTTCTTAATTTGCTTGTGTTTTGTCTATTTGCATGTGTTGTCTAAATTTGCAGCACATTTTCTAAATGCTATGCATGTGTTGTCAAATTGATGTAGATGTTTTCTTAATTTGTTTGTGTTTTGTCTATTTGCATGTGTTTTCTGAAGTTGCAGTGCGTTTGGCCTTTCAGGGCCACCGTAGAAAAGGGCTAAAAAAGTCCTTACCGTTTCTATAAGTTTGCGATTCTCCACAAGCTGCCTTTTGTCTTTGATCTCGTTTGAAGCCACCCATGTTTTTATCTGATCCCTTAGTCGCTGGAGAGGGGACATATGAACAAAATCACCCAAATGTGTGCATAAATTAAAATATAAAATGCATTTGGAAGAAGGAAAAAATCTGACTCACTTGGAGTTTTTTAATCTCTTTTTTAAGGTCTGCCTCATATTTTTCCTTCTGGTTGGCATTGGCTGCATTGTGGAGCTGAATAACAAAGTATTAAGTTGTTTAGTTGTCCATTTTCAAATGATCTTTAAGTCAGGAGTAGATCAACAATTTCATCTCAAGAAAGTGTTTCTCACCTTCTGCCAAATATCTTCAAATTGTTCAACTCCTTCAGCTACTTTTTTCAAGCATCTGTCGATTTCACCTGTGTTGATGAAAGAGCATCTCAAGGTGAAAGCAGAAGTCCCAAGACTGACCTCTCTACTAAAACAGTGCATTAAATGTTGAACAAAATCAGGTTCACAGTTGTTGAGTCAGGATATTCTTAATGTCTTAACTATTTGACACTCATACCTTGTAATTTTCTCTTGTCAGCCATGGCTTTGACTACGACACTGTCCTCATTCCGTCTATCAGTTAGCTGAGAACAAAGTAAAACAAAGCGTTGTATGAAACTCTTCAGCTGCATTGGTATTAAAAAGAAAGCGTTATTAATCGCTCTCTATCCAAACAAACGTTTACACCCCCCCAGCTAACGTTAAATGGATTGCACATACACCATCTGTTGTCACATCTGAAATTATTTGATACCCAAAATATCAGCCACATTTGTGCAGTTGAAAAATAGCTAGCAATAAATAACGTGTTTAGCTAGCTACCTGGAAGTAGCAGATATTTTGACATGCTTGTGAGCTAACTAAGCAAGCTCGCTATAACGTCGTTGGTTGACGTTTCGAGCTAGCTACGGTCGATAGCTTGCTAATTTAGCAAATGATAGCAGAGCTGAGCCACTAAAAATACATTATAATGCATGCTTATGAATAAGTTAATATGATGCAGTTACATTTTGTCCACATTTATTTCGATTTAATGTTGGCTGTAATAGGCCAGGGTGAATGCTAATAGGTAGGGGAAGCTACTTAGCTTAGCACTACTGCTGCATTCACAATACCAGCTAGCTAGCTATCGTTAGCTACATTTAGGAAAATAGGGAAACTGTCTGGGTCGACCCGACCATCTAGATTCATTCTTGTTTTCACCATTTACCTAGGGCCTGGGCTTTTCGTTTGTCTTTTCAATTATAGTCAAAACTAATTCCCAACAGTCTTCTTTACTTCCAATTTTTGTTTTCTTTTCGACAATCTGTCTGTACTCTAAAGATGGACGGTAACTAAATCCCACCTCCAAATTTGGAGTCCGCCCTAAATCCAATTTTACGACCAACTATTGGTTAAAATCCCGCAGGTATAATTTCAGTGATTGGCTTACCAGTTTCTGATAAACTGTGATTGACAACTGTGTAAAGACAAGAACATGCCCTTACGCGCAAATTACTTTATCGTCATTCATACGCACAGAAAATTTTATCAACATTCATACACATCACACCATCAAATTTGAATATTACACAAGTGACAATACTCTTCAATTGCAATGCAGTACTATTCAATGAAATGCAATTCGAACGGCACATCCTTTCCCACCTCAAATAAACAAAGCTAATCATTTTTTTTGTACTTGGACATATATTTTGTATACGATCCTTGTCAATGTTCAATAAATAAACCACAGCCACTAATTTAACTATAAAGTTAAAATACACGGGGGTTAGGGTCCAAACTTGAGCAGTCAGTGACTTATGGATCTTTGAGAGCTGGTTGAGATTATTGATTAAATTTGAAACAGCATTGAGCTTTGAAAGATCTACAACGCAGGGTTGACCAAGCAATGGTGGTTGGAACTATACAAATAATTATACCCATATAACCCACATAGGTTCAGATAGATACCAAAACATTTGCGTATTTCCATCTGGCCACTAAATGTTAAATATAAAATGCAAATACAAAAGTGATCATAAAGAAAACATATGTTCTGAGCATTGAAAAAATGCAACTCAAGTTCCTCATTGAAATTTCTTCTAGGCTTGGCATGGTACAAAGGCTCTGGAATGGGCAAGCCAAGCATCACATTCCTACATCATGTTTCTTTCCAGCTGGACATTCCATGGGTTAGTGGGATAGAGAGGCTGGGCTGGGAAATTCCCCAAACTGCATATCAGCCAACATGGAGATATCTGATTCAGCCTGTGAAGGATAAGAGCATGGTGAACAGCAAAACATAACTATTGTACTTAAGAGTTTGAAATGGATAGCCCATATTACCGTCTACATTTCCCTTGTCTTGCTAATAAACAGTTTGTTCATCTCTGATCCTATCCAAAGGGACAACTACAGCTATTCAAACAACACCCTGTACACCGGATTGAAAAACTGTATTAACTACCTGAGGGTCTTTATCCTTCTCCTGCTTTGGAACTCGATGGCGCTTCTTTTTGGGTCCAGATGTGTTTTGGAGTGCTAAAGAGGGGGAGGAGTTAGGAACGCCATTGAGTCTCTCATCCTCTGCTCCAGTGGCAGAATCTAAATGGGAATAATGCTCATCCTAAAACAAAGAAACAAACTAAGTTATTTATTTAAAAATATAAAAAAATAACAAACACACACAACAAAACAACTAATTGGACTTATCACACATTAATCACACACTCACTTCAAGTAATATCGTGAGCTGAGCATTTCTGTAGTCGTCTCCATGGGCATCAAGAGTCTTCATGAGAAACCTACAAATATCGGACAGAAAAACAGACGAAGAGCATTTAAATAAAGAGGACTGAGAATTCACCATAAAATTTATATTTTAGTGAAAAGAAAATGTAGTTAACCTTCTCTCTTTTTTGAAGCGACGAGTCAATCTTTGTACCTGGTGAAGACGGCCAAGGATCCTCTGATTCACCTGATGACAGAGTATGTGGAAATGTCATGTCCAGTTGAAGATGAAAAATGTTTTAATTGGATGCAAAATATGAATTTATGATGTTGGAACATGAAATACATGTGCTAACACATTACTAACCTGTTCAATTTCTTTACACCTCTTATTTAGTACCAGGTATTTTCTTTTCTCGAGTGCCCTCCTCTCTTCAACTTCCTGGCTTACACCCTCGAGAAGTTCATTGCCTCCTGGACCAAGGTCTACCTGACATACAAACATACTTTTTATATATTCATCAAAATTTTACCTGCTCTAGTCTGTCACCAGAACATGGCAGTTACAGTACCTTTACAGTACATGCATTTCTTTGTGCATATCTTTTTTTGTAAAAAGATATTCAAATAATCAGAAATCCAATAGTTTTTATATTATTTGTACCAACTTCCTTGGTCATCTCTATAGTTTAAAACAATTAATTTCATCTGGACTTGCCAGGGAACCATGGCATATGCATTGCATAACGTTAGCCGTGTTTAGGATAACATTACATAGCTACCTCGTCCTCTGTGTCCAGCTCAACCCCACCAGTGCCAGATTCCAGCTCTGCCTCGAGTATGTTGCCACCAAATAGAGGTGGCAGTGCCAAACCAGAGAAATCCTCCATCTTCTGTACACAAAACAAACACATCGCCACAAAATATTTTAATCTGAC
Organism: Galaxias brevipinnis; assembly: GCA_036023535.2. Classification (NCBI taxonomy): domain Eukaryota; kingdom Metazoa; phylum Chordata; class Actinopteri; order Galaxiiformes; family Galaxiidae; genus Galaxias; species Galaxias brevipinnis. The sequence continues at coordinate 37,559 of JAVQIZ010140209.1, read as the reverse complement.
CATGTAAAGTGATGATATAATACACTTTCCACTGGTAGGTGCTAAAATGTCAACTCACTGCTAGCTAGTCGTTAGTTAACGTAAATGTCATTCTCAGAGACCACAAAGCAAAGGCACAATGACAATGTGACTGTTCCCAGTTCAGAGTTGTAACGTCGCTAGTAACAACACATTACAAGTTGAGTTTGATTACGTTAGCTAACATACACTTACTTACTTGTCTTTCTGGACGCTTTTGTAGTTTTGCTAGCTTTTTGAACCCGGAATGCTACTAGTAAGACCGTGGGCTAATATCCATTACATCGACTGTTTGTTTATGCGACGGCGCATTTATTAGGCGTCAGTCGGTGGCTACAACCCAGGCTCTGCTACAACCTAGCCTTTACATTAAACTACATTTCCCATGCTACTTGATTTGAAATAGCGAAGACAAGATGGCAGGTTAGTCAATTCTGTCAAGCTTCTCGACAAATTACGCTCACAATAAATTGACGTAATATCCAGATAACATTGTTTTAAAAACAAGTTACTAATACGACCTATCACATCTGATGTCTGGTTATTTTTTCAAATAATTGTGTTTCAAATGCAATTCATCAAACGACCTTGGCTGGTTTACCTACTAGCTAACGTGAGCTAGCTTATGCTAGTGAATTTGTGTGCTATATGTTATATATGATGATAGATTTTAATGCATTACAAAACTCTCTTTGCAGGGTTCGGAGCTTTCCTAAAGAATGCGTGGAACAAGGAGCCAGTGGTGTTTGTGTCATGTGCACTTGGGCTTTTGGGTTAGTAAAACTACCCATCGGAATGGCTGGATGACTTGTTTACTTACATTACATTCCAAATAGTTTTAATTAATATCAGGTTCTCAGTTGAAAGCTCACATGATAACTTTGATGCCTTGTATTCCAAGATGTAGATGTGTGACATAAATGCTCCATCGGTGGTTAAATTGCAACCTATCAAAGCCTAGTCTATCGAAATACGAGGTTTTACATAATCACGAACGATTGCCTTCCAGTATTGTGCAAGGAGTTGCAAGTCGTGTTGGGCTAGGGGGGGAAATCCATGTACCAGTGCGAAAACGGTTTGCTGTTTTATTCTGAAGCATCTAAAAAAAGAACAGGGTTTGGGTTCCAGACAAGGACAACTTTTACTTCTGTTGATGTATAATGTAGGTGGTTGGAATTATAAGACCTTTGGAATAGGATGAGTGCAGCAAGATGGAAATTATAAGAGAATATAAATAGTTAAGCATAGAGTCCTGATAAAAGCCAGGTATCTTTCACAATCACATGCAAGGAGTTTCTGCCTATAATGCTGTTCGCACTCATATTTTTTATAATATTTATGCAAAAAAGTAGACTAGTTTATTTCGAGGATCTGGAGAACCACAATGTTTTTGGATGTCGCTATAATGCTAAACATTGACCGTGCCCATTTTCCGTTTCTCCATAGCTGTCGCTGTACCAATTGTCAGTCCCTTCACAAAGTACTCGGGAATGATGAATGCAGTTGTACCATTTAACTACCCAGGTAAATAGCTCATTCACACTTTGTTAGTTAAAAGCTGTGAATGTTTGGGAAAATGTACAATTCCATAGATTTGTAAACACAACTCCATAGACCTGCTGTATCATCCAGTATATTACAATTTAAACTTGATGACAACCCTCGTTAACAACAAAAATTACAATTTAACAGTGTAAAATCTTTCATCACTATCTTTCTATTTCGTCTCCCTACTATAGTCCCTGTGCGAGATGATGGTAGCATGCCTGATCTTCCAGCCCACCCGTGTGAACCAAAAGGACGGAACCTGGACTGGATTAAAAGCCTATAACACAACCCCGCCCAATTAATTCTGTTCCTGCCCACATCCTGTCCTTGTCCTTGTATATGTGTATAGCTGCTTCTTTCAAATGGCCCACAATAAAGATACTATTATATAATATCACTCTTTGTCTTGTTTTTTTTGGCCGTACCTCCATGCCATTTAAGTGCAAAGTCATAATAGGCATTTATATGATTCAAGTATCATAAACATGTTGCATGCACAATTTAGAATTATTTTGGTCAAATTAAATGTACAAGTCAGGTTTACCAATGATCATAAAGCAAATATAAATCAATTTTAATATGAAATATTTTGCTAGCATGTAGGCTGTTAAAACTATATCCTCATCGAGATTTGAGATAGCATTGCTCTCAGGTAATGATTGAATGCATGTTATTACCATTAAACCCCATTCTATTGGTAGATTCACTTGGTCAAGGTAATTATGCATCTGTGCTCACATGTCATTTCCTCATAGTGATGATATTCTTTTTCAAAGAATGTACAATTTGTTTTAGAAAAGTTTATTGATTTCTTTATAGACATACACAGTGGTACAGAAATATGTGCTTAAATCTGCACCCCATTAGGTATTTTGCTTTTTAGGCTCAATTTCTGTTGTGCTACTATGTGACTTAAAGATTCAATGACGTGGTAGCTTCAAAATGATGCATGCATGATAAACAGCTGGGCAATGGTAAAAGGTGTTCTGTAGCATCTGTAGTGCATGCAACTATTTTGATGTTCAAACAAATGTCTTGCAAACAACTGGTGGCACAAACCCTTTACTTGTTATATTTTAGAATTTTTTCTAATCAACAATCATGGATCATACGTGGACTTATGTATACAAATAAAATGGTCTGCACATTATCGCTAGGGTGCAAACATCTAGATTTGGGTAGTACAATGTCCTTTCTGCAAAGAGAAGGGCTGTGCTCACTAACAGATGACAAATCCACATTGACTCAGTTGAAGAGTCATCTTCGAAGTGGAGCAAGCCTGATCGGTTGTAGAGCTTTGATTTACCCTCAAATCATATTTATATTTATTTTTAAATGCTGATATCTATTGACAAATAAAATATATATTTAAATATGCCACAGAAATGTTCTCCTGATAGAATTGCTACCACAGCTTTAACACCGATACTGCAAGTTAGAATTAAATAAATCACCTAGCTATTGCCTTTTCACAAGCATTATGTTTGTTATTAGAATAGGCTCCATCACCATCTTACTTAACATGCTTTCAGGAATAAAACTGATACATACTTCCTAATAGGTCTTTCAACTAATTGGTGGTTATTCAATTGTGTTGGTATAATCAGGGGACCAAGAGTAGGACACTGTTTTAGCCCAGTCATGGTCCCCAAAATAATACCATGCACCACAAAAAAAGTTACAAATCATGGGCACACGAAATATTTATATATAATGGTGCTGACCATATCAAAGACACTGAGTTTTCTTCCCCATAAATTTATTTAGTCGTAATTGTCTATGTGATTTCCTGAGTAGACTATGAACAATTTTTACATTCTAACATGTAACACAAATCTAAATAGATTGAACTTCTACACTACATTCAATAATGTGTTCTTTGCATATTGACTGGCAGTACAAGAAACATAAATCTGGGCTAAGTGTGAATTATAACGAGAAAACAAATTTGGGTAATAAAAATAACCACTTTACACTAGCATAAATAAGCACAAACGTGTAATTGAGCTATTGATGTCATCAACATCGTTTTTAAACAGTTAGAACATATATCACGCACTAGAGGGCTTTTTAATGCTACAAGTTCACAAGTCTCTGTGTGTAATTCTTAATTCTTTACAATTACAAACTTCAAAATGTCGATCCAAATATAGTCAGTTCAACATTTCTATTTTAATCTCCAGTTTTCTAGATAAATGATGACCACTACTCTGTACATTAACTTTACCATTTATACTTCCTCATACACATTTCAAACATGTTTCAACTTTTCAAATACTTTCTTCATCACCTTCAAAGCAACATTTCTCAATAGAATCAATATCTTTAGTCAGTCTTGGCCTTCATATCTCTCCATGAGATTCTGTGCAGTCTGTAATTGGTAAAATTGCAGCTAAAATCTGCTAAATTGTATCTATCTGTTGGTTTGGAATTTTAAAATAAATCAAGACACAAAACCCCACAGATGAACCCCTAAGCGCCTTCCTGTTTCATACTTTCATCCCTCGACCACATGGCACTTTTTCAAGCACTTCTTACCAAAACATAGCCCAAACTCAACTTGAAAGTGATCATACTTTTGTCCCCACATTTCCATTTTCTTCTTTAAGCATGCATGCCTGTTGAAATGGGAGATTGTTGAAGGTTTAAATATTTTACCGCATTAGCAAAACAAAATGCTTTCATTCATCTGCATGTTTCAGTCTTAACAATTGGCAAAACATAGACTCCCATTTCACCAAAAGGTAGATTGTTTTTCTCTGTGTTTTAATAATCCACTCTATTTACTGTAAAATCCAGTTCTATAGATATGTTCAAATAGAACGTAATCAATGCAATCTTCGTTTTATAATTTGTTATCTACCCATATTTTTTGATAGCACGGTGACATAAAAACATAACGGTCAGAGATAATCTAAGAAACTTTTAAAAAAGGCGACCAAGCACTAATATTTATTTGGGAACGTTGCACTCTCCTTGGTCATTTCAATAGTACATTTTAAAAACTGGCAGCTAACAAAAATTTCATCAAATTTGTAAATAAGAACCTGCATTTCCTCAACATGCACTGGCAGTAAAGATTAAAATGACTACATTACACAGTCTGCCAACAGGAGCCAGTCCCTACATGGGCTTGAGTAGTTAGATTGGCATGATTATTACAAAACAATGCATTTGCCTAAAAAGGCTTTGCGAACCTTAGAATCATAGACGATTCTTCACTCTAGGCCTAAAGAGTAACAAGAAAATAAAACTTCTATTTGTTTGCTCACATCACACATCTAATTGCTGATTTTATATTTCTATAACATTTTTCAATAAAATTTTATATCTCAAAAATCTCTTTTTTTCTGTCCAACTTTCAGACACTATAGCGGCTGTGACGTTTTTATTTATTTATTTACCTCATGAAATATTTGTAGGAAACAGCCAACTGGATGATTAATAAACATGCCCAAAAAAACCCTGACCTCTCTTTTTAAATTTTCGAACAACAATGTTTATAAGACTTGTCGTTCCTTAATAAAGAATACTGTTTAAAGGTGTTTTTCATGTCCTAAAGCCAGTTAGACATGTAAATACTTGAACATTGGTGCTAGACATAAGTTAGACAAGCCAATGGCAATGGAATGCTCATGCAAACATATGCCACTAATGTTATAGCAAGGTTAAACTCAAAGCAATTCACATAAACCATATGATATTAACTACGGGATTCAATGCTCTGAAAACTTTGTAGATCTATCCGGGTATGTTGATCCAATACTTTCCTGTTGTGAGGGCAGATTCTATTCAATGATCGGCGCTGACCGATCATTTGTCACGGTTTTTCTGAGTTGGATATGAGCAAATGGATTGGCTCTGCAAGAAAAATGCAAAACATGTTATATCAATACATGATCTATTTAGTCCATTGATAGCTCCAGCATAGCTCCAAAGATCTACTACTCTGAACGACTGATTACTACGTCTAAATAAAATATGATTTACCTGGTTGGAGAAGGTGGAGGAGAGGCAAAGTCTGAAGAGAGCTGCAATGCAAAGTCAGAGTCAAAATATGTGTAGCCTGTCAATATGAAACATTGAACATCCACAACTTAGTTACTTAGTACTTATACCTCTTGCATTAACATTGACAGAGTGGGTCGGTTGGCAGGCCCTCTCCACTCTTGACCTCTTCCTAAAGGTCTCAGGCTGATCTGGTTGGTGACCTGGCTGCTGTCAGCCATGCTGTAAGGACGAGGGCGGAAGGTGCTGACTCTCTGTGGAGGGAGGCAGCACTCCTCCTCTGATTCGGGGGTTAAGGCAGGCAGACAAGGAGACACAAGCTTGTCCAGCTGGCCAGTACTGGTGCTGTTGACTTTAGAGAGGAGCAGGGAACTGTGGGGAAAGGAGGGGTGGAAAGAAAAGGAACACAGTGAAAAGAATGAAAAAAAAAATCATGAAATCCCATCAACAATAATGTTGGCTTTGGAAACCAAAGGGCAGCTCAGGGTTCAGGGTCTGGAAAGCTGGAAAGATTAGGCGACAGAAGCCCTTCCTTTGTTTCTCCTTAGTAATCTGTCTCTTAGCAAAAATATTTGACTTGGAAAAAATATTGAACAATGCAGTGTATTTTCATGTCAATATAAAAGCAATGTACAAGTACAATGTACTTATGGACAGTCAGTCTTTCAGTAAATGGAAGGGGGTTAATTGGTAGTTTCATAGTTGCTTTGTCTTATTTTTATTTAGTTTCACTCATTTACTATACTTTTATGTGACAATTCCTGACATGTATTATGGTGACTGACCTGCTCTCAAAGTTGTCCTGGATATTGGGGGGAGGCTGGGTATAGGAGTAAGGGAACCAGCCTTTCCTGTTAGGAGAAAAAAATGTTTTGGTGAAAATCTTGAAGCAATTAAATGAAGCTTGATGTTATGACAGATGAGTATTTGTCAGCTACCGTCCGGTACGCTCATTCTGGCCATAGTGCCACCCATCTCTGGCCTCGGAAATCAGGAGACTTATGCTATCCCCTGGCAGGAAGTGAAGTAAGCAGGCCCCGTCTCCTGTGGTGCTCTCTGACCCTCCCGGGGCATGAGTAAATATGGCTTCCACACGAGATGGTCCAGAGAGAGGCAGCATTCTTGGGAGGGTGGTCCCTGGGAGTAAGGTACAATAGAAAAGGAGGAAGGTGTGAAACATGAAAGAGAGAAAATGTATCCATGATGTACTTATATTGTACTATTTTAAGATTTAAAAAATGGATGACAATAATCTACCTGTAAAGCCACTCATCCGCATTTCACTGACAGGTCTTCTTGGCAAAGGCAACGTTGCTGTAGCATACATCTCTGCTACTTTCATCAGGGAGGGATTATGGGGCTGTGAAGAGGTGTTCACGCTCCCGAGTCCCCCCTGCTGGTGAAACAAGGGCACTGGCGTCATGGCTCTGGAGAGAGGTGCACTGTGGGGCAGCGGAGGACTATGTGGGGCACTCTGGGAGATGGGGAGAGTAAGGCCCTGCAGGGAGCTGTGGGAGGCTGGGGAAACCTGGTTGAGAGAGAGCACCATGGAGGGGATGAGGCTGGGGGAGAGGTTACTGGTGCTGGTAGCCATGAGGAGAGGACTCTGCTGGGCTGAGCTGCCTGAGGTGGTGGGGGTGGATGTACCCGGGCTAGTGTTGGCAAAGTCAATGCTGGGGCTGACTGAAGAGCTCAGGGGTGTGCTGGTGTGCAACGGGGAGCCACTCTCTCCTACTCCTCCTGCGGCGCCTCCCCTGGCAGCTAGGGAGCGGAAGGTCACGGGAGAGCTTTGAACTGGAGGAGCGTTGCTCTGGGAGGAGGAAGGCAGCGGACGCTGTTGCGGCTGAGATCGATTAGAGTCTCCGTTTGACAGGGGAGGTACCTCCTGCACTGACAGCCTCTGAGGAAGAGACAACAAGTCAGAGAAATGGACATAAAGGTGGAAGATGGAGGGGTGATTAAACGTATAAAGCTGAACTGTACAGGTAACACAAATTTTCACCTGCTCTGGCTGAGCCGCACCCATCTTGGTTTGTCGGAGGAGGTCCCCTATCCCTGCAGCCCCAGAGCTTTGAGGAGCGGTGAAGCGCAGTAGGTTCAGAGCACGTTCTGGGAGCTTGGTTGGCTGGGAGCATGACTGCTGCCATGACGACAGCTTCTGCGAAAGAAGCTCTCTCACCTGCGGAAAAGAATATTGAGCATCTGTTGAACATAGGCCCTGGAGAGAAAAATGTCTGATGTCCGAGAGTTTTCTCTTAGCTGTTCTTCTAATGTACGAGAGTTTTCTCTTAGCTGTTGTTCTAATGTCCGAGAGTTTTCTCTTAGCTGTTGTTCTAAAGGTGAATTCTTACCTTACAGTGGTAGTTAATGAGCAGCTTGGTGACTGCACACTGTCTGTCCACCATGAAGCAGTACCTCCTCCTTTCCTCGGTTAGCGCTGAACGGTATCCCACGGCAACAAGGGAGTCAAGCTCACCCTGACGACGACTCATCAGTTCCACAAACTAAAAGAAGATGAAGAAGTTATAACACACAAAATGTGCACATTGCAGAGCGGAGACTGAGGCAAATGACCTTTACAACACACAAGGGGAGAGGGACAACAGGGAGACCAAGCGGAAAATGTGACATGACATCATATCCTGTCTGTTGAACAACGATAAAGAATCTCAAATTGTTCAATATTGTTCCTCGCCCCTTAACCTTTGATTCCAATTTGCTTTCTTTCCTATTTGCTTCTTAGAAAATTCTTGATAATATTAATTCTATTCCGTTTGTTGGTGAAACAATAAACTCCCCTCTTAAAATGCTTTTTTCTCTGATAAACCGGCTGAGACAGCTTGTTATTTTAATCTGATTCAGCATGGCCTAATTTTCACACAAACACACATACATTTTTGTAATTATGCCTTAATTCCCTAAAATGTTGAGCAATAGTAGTTTGGGTGTTTGGGGTAATTCTTTCTCAATGGCAAGTTCTTTGTGTGTGCAATAAGCCTACAACTGTAGCTTCTACAACCTTTCTTGAAACACAAGTAAACACAAAGCACTGGACATATTAGTGCCTAGAAGGCATAGTATCACAAAACGTTCCTGATTGCCCATCTAGACGAACAACATTTGATTCAGTTACCTGCATCTCTCTGTCTCCATATTTATTGGGGTGACGACTGCCCTGGCTCTTTCTGCGAAGTTTCTTCAGCTGGGATTGGCAGCGTTCGATCGATTCTGTCTTTGACTTTCGCTCACTCTGGTATTTTTTCAGTGTGGCCTTAGATCAAAAAGAGAGAGAAAATGATGCGGTCATTAACGTCTGTTTTAATCCGTATGAGTTCATTGCAGATCAACTCATGTAAAGGTATCAGATGTAGGAAAACTCACAGTAAGGTATTTCATGTCCAACTCTAGCTTTTGTTCCAACTGGGCCAGCAGCTCAGAATGAAATAGTTTTAGCTGTAAATTAAATTCAAGAATATAAACACAACAAAAATCATACACTTTCACATAATGTTGTCAACAGGTTTCTAAGTAACTGTGCAAAAATGTGAACACACGCTCACCACATCCTCGAGTTGCACCTGAATCTGCCTGTGCACCTCAGCCATTTGAAAGAGCGTGTCTCCTGAATCACCAGTAGACAGGGAGGACATAAGAAACAAACGTGAAGAACAACTATTTTCAATTTTAAATCTTATACATCACATGCCATTAACCTAGGTAAGCTTAGATAAGCCAAACATGAACAGCAATAAAGTAGTAGGGGAAAGATATTATAGATACTACACATTTGCAGGAAATCAGATAAGTTGATTAGAGCAATGTCTAGCTAAAATACCCTTGTTCATTTGAGAACGATTATAGTATATCTTATCTGTTAGTGCTACCAATACAACCTGTTATCCTGCAACTGATTACACCTGTCAACAGCTGTCGACTGATACTCTGTGTGCATGTGCCTCCAATCCTCCTGCAGCACTGTAGTTTGGGGTGTCTGCCATCTCACCCTCTGTCGCTCCCTCCCTCCTGCCAGCCTCCCCCACAGTTTTCAGCATTACAATGAGATCATGTGGTGTTGTTAATCTCTCAACAATGACCCCACTCTCTCCCTCTGCCTCAGTTCTTTCTCATTCTTTCTATGTCCTTCCCTACGTTTCCTCATTCTCTATCCCTCATCCTCTCATGCCCTCAACGACTTTACCCGTGAACCATTGCAAGTCTATCTTACAGTATCTACGCCTGTCAAATCAAACTCAAAACTATTCCCCAGTTCATTAATTGATCTCTATACCATTGTTTTCATAATCTCCTCATTTTGCACCACAAATACACACTCACCCAGTTCTTTTGAGCCCTGGCTGTCGCTGGCCAGCTCTCCCAGTTTCACCAGAGTGTCAAAGTAGCCCTTGGCAGCAACTGTCACTCCTGGGGAAGGGAGCTTACTTTAGCAAATTTCAGTGTGATAATGGCCCTCTTTAGAACATTTATGGCTTGGCTCTCGATTGCTTAGTCCATTTGTGATCTACATTAACAACATTATGTATTTATGATTTTTATGATTTAGAATTAGCTTATTACAAAGGGTTTTATGTATCTTATCTATGATCATTTTTGGGAATTAGCAGCAGGAAGTTTCCTACTAATATAATCAGAAAAAAAGCTTTTGCACATATCAGAGATATGATATTTTCTTCACTAACCTGTCAGGGCTTTCTCATAATGTTTTCCCATGGTGACAAAGTTCTTCAGACTAGGGTTGAACTGGTCCAGAATACCCTGCCAACGAAGTGTGTAAATTAGGGCACAAGCCTGACTACACAACAACAACAAAAAGATTGTTGCTGGCAGTCAGATGGGAGGAGAAAGAAAGAGATCAACACAAATACACTCTTTACCTTATACACATTCTCCGTCATCTTGTTGACCTCTTCCGTGCGAGACATGGTGCTTCTCTGTTTTTCCCTATGCATGTAATAATGGCCTCTGCTCCTTTTCCCAGTCAAAGCTTTAGAATTTACAACAGCTGCCTGCAATCACCTGGAAAGAGACAAAACAGTCAGTGGCTCCTCACTGAGCTACACTACATATATCCTGGGAATCCACTGAACCAGGGGAGAAAGCCTCATTACATTTAATGTAATGTATGGCCAACCCATGTCCTCTGCTTGACCTTGATGGCATTGCAGGCATACTACAATCCACTGTGGAAAGGATAATAGCTACTCAATCAACAACAGACAGTGTCAACCTATAAAGACGTCGTCAAGTGACATCATCAAATGAGCCAACACATGGCACACTGTAGGCAAAACACAACCACACACACACATACACACACACACACACACACTCTCTCTCTCTCTCTCTCTCCCTCTCTCTCTCTCTCTCTCTCACACACACACACAGATACACACACACACACACTCTCTCGCTCTCTCTCTCTCACACACACACACACACTCTCTCTCTCTCTCGCTCTTTCTCTCGCACTCTCACTCACACACACATACACACCCACACACACAAACAAAGAAAGCGAGCGAGAGAGAGAGCGAGAGAGAGAGAGAGAGAGAGACGTAAGTGTGTGGTTGATTGAAAGGAGGCTATGTTACCCTCAAGGCTGTAGATATGATGTGCTGTGGTGAGACAGCCACAACTAGAGCCAGTGAATAATCATGAGCATTAACTTTACACAACAATGACTCATACCACAGTCTAGTGCTTTAATTCAAAGCAGTGGTGATGGATGCGACTGTGACAGGATTTTTGTGCCTGCGTTTCCATTTACATTACCCCTTTACAACATAAAGGCAGCCCAAACACACTGTATGCAGCTCCTTGGATGAGCCAAAAGAGTTCTAACACCTCAGATAAGAGCAGTGGATTTTTCATATCCTAGGAAGAAGTGCCAGGACACTGAATAAACACGGATCCGTATCGTTTCCTCAACAGTCAGCATAGAGAAGGATCAAGGCAAGTGTTCCATGTCTGTAGGAATTCCAGCTAGGATTAGATGTTAGAAAGGCTCACTCTGCTCAGTTTTCCTTACACAGCCCCCTTTTGTTATCACAGCCAGATTACAGGGAAAACTTTGACCCATATCGAATAATGGGGAAGGACACAAAGAAAACATTCCCAGACCTCTACTCATTAAGGCCACCGTCCTGGTGAAGACAGAGAGACAAGGCTGCCCAAAAAAATCTAGAGACTGGTCTATTATTTCCTAACAGTAGGGAAGCCATAACTAAGAATGGATCCTGGGCCTCCATTAAGAACAAGTATGGCACTTGACCTGTGTGCGATTTCTAAGGCACTATTTAAGGTTGAGTTTAATATAAAAAAATTACAATAAAATTAAATACAAATTCTGAGGACAATGCTAGAATAATTTCTGAGAAAGTAACATTGCATGTGAATAAAAAAAAAAAGTTTAAGCATTTGTCATCAATCCCCATCAAGAAAAGTAATGTTATAAGGATATAAAACTATAGGCCAACCAGAACAGTTTAATTTCGTATTAACAGATTAAACATTTTATTTAAATGGTGCATTTTAAATGCTTTTAAATTACGATACCACTATTGGTAAGGCATTGATTAAATATCTCATCAATGTGTGTATTTGGAAACAATATGAAAAATCTAACCACACACATTATTTTAATACGCCTGCATTATAATAGTAAAAAATAAGATAATGAAACAATAAAACAAATGCATTGCTTTACTTAACTTTTCTGGGCCTGTTTAAAATCACGCAGTATTATCTGTTGACCACTCACCACCTGTTGATCTCGAAAACCTTTCCAATAGCCAACGATTATTTAGGTAAGGTAACACAAATTTCAACATGTAGCCCTAGTTTAGAATCTTACCTTAATACGAATCTCATTGTTGGGGGGAAAAAGTTCAGTGCGGCTTTGACTGTTAAATGAACAGAAGAATAGCCCTTCTTTTCTTTCTATTGAGTTACTTTTCCCCTTCGTTAGTAGTGGGGGGTTGTTTCATCCACCAGCGCACTAAATCTCAGAGCCTTCAACCCCCTTGCTTGCCCTCTTTCTCTCTCCTCTTCTTTCCCACCTCTTTCTCTCTCTTTACTCACACGAATCGGGGTCAGATTTTTGGTGCCGTTCTGTACCTCTCCTCATTGTTGAGCCGATTATCAACATGCCTTCACGCGCTCACTTTAGCCAGAAGAATCACTAACAAACCCCGACCGCAGCAGCAAGTTCCTTACCGTTAAACTTCACTGTCTCTCAAACTTAACCACACTCTTTTCCCCTGACAATGTACTCTCTCTTTCACTCTCTCCCTTGCTATCCCCTCTCTCACTCACTCGGGCAGAATAACAATGAGCTAACGGGACCCTGGATGAATAGCGGTAAAGAGAATAATGACTTGAACTTTTTAAACTAGGGACATACCACGCAGCAGCGAACATGCCTACTGGACTGCACCCACCCACATTCCATTATCTACTCTCAAATACAGAAAAAGCTGGAAAAGTAAATAAAAACATTTGACCTTTTTTGGTAATCAAAAGCAATGTAGGACCACAGGCTATAGCCTACATCTACATCATAGTTTAGGCTTGGAATTAAATTCCAGCGGGTTTTATATCGTGTTATGAGCATGCATTAACATTTGAGGCCAACGAAAACAATTATGCATGCATATGGTTACATAGCTTGGCTTGTGATTGTGTATTTTCAAGTTTGGTCGAAATAGACATATGAAAGGAAAACAAAATGCTATTTCCATTGTTGAAGAGAGTAATTTTACAGAATTTAGTTTGTTAAAAATATACATTAAAATAATGAACTGACTACTAGGCCTACTTCCAACCTACACGCACGGATTAGTTTATCCAGTAGATTTGACAACGGCTGATACACATAACTTCTGCACCCATAATTGATACCTTTGCAAGATACATTTCCTATAACTCTAATTGATACACACACGATTATTCCAAATTGTAAGGTTCCATAATAATATGTCATGAACTCATATAGGGTTAATACAATTCTGTCTATATACTGTATGTTGTAGTAACAACGTTTTACCAAATGGTGGCAATCTTGATGTGTTGTTTCTCCATGCCACAACACTTTCATGATAAAGTCACACTCCACAAGGATGATTAAATCAATTAATTGAAAGTTAAACGTTTACAAATTTGCCTCTGTATTACCTCAACAATGTTATTTTATCAACAATCTATCACTAACAAGCCGAAGTGATTTAGAATTGCCACATCTCACAAAGAGACCCTCAATACAAAATTAACAACCAAACCAACTGATTGATTGCAGTGATTGATTCCTCATGTCACAGGCAGACATGGGCAATCAGTAATACTCTAAAACCAGTAACTTTCTATTCTATCTTGTTTGGCGATTCTAGAAATAACTACCAAACTTATTCTTGTCTAATACGGTACAATACATTGGGTTCTGAGTTGCTTGGTTTGGCAGTGTGGGAGATATTGAAATCCCTGGTCACCTTCAGCTGTTCGCAGTCTGTCTCTCCTCACTTTGTGACGTACAACAGGTATTTAGGGAGACTGACGACAAACAGTGTGCTCCGTTACTCTCAACTACTAAGCACACGAATGACTTGGCAAAAAGCTCTCTCAAAGTTTCTTTGATCTGCTTTCCTCTGGCTCTCTTTTACCCTAAAGGCATTTAGCCCTTTTGATATGACACTTCTTTATTTCCCATTCCAACATAATATTTCTGTCTACCTATTGTACACTACATCAGTGTCCAATTCTAGTGAGTCTGCCACTGCCAACCTGCCTTTCTCAGAAAAGGAAGCAGCTCTAAATGTGGATCAGTAGGTCAAGATTAACAGACGGGTTACTATTCATCACTTAATCAGCCCTTGTCGGAAAAAATCATGAATCCCATTTAGGAACTTTAATGATACAGCCACTTTCAAATACACATTGCGTTGCCAAATGAAAACAAATGTTTAATTCTAAAAACAATAACATATTGGACATCTAAAGACAAGAACTGAACAAATGTCATAGGTTTATAATAGAGTAACATGATTTAATTCTAAATAATTTATTTTGAGATGGAAACAAGTAATTTAGATTTTAGAGAAACGATTACAGTATATCATTGTACTTAATCAATATGGCCATGAAGCAAATCTGCATTGATACCAAATGTTAAGTCAATTAGTTCCCAGAGATTGAAAAATCATACACAGACCATAGTCCGCTACTCAAGAGCAATAAATCATACATTGAGTATAGAACAGATGCAGAACAGTCACCCCATGAAATCACATTACATGGCATAACAATCACAAAGATGATTGACCCCTGTAACGTCATATAATTCAAATCTGCTTCAGGAAGCATGGGTAAGAATAAAAAAAAAATTAGTTAAATCTAAATTTTATTTCAAAGACTTGCGTACTTCTACGTGAATAGAGCACTGTGTGTTCCCTGAATGTGTGGCAACACAGATTATCCTGCTGGAGACATTCTTCTAGGCTTCCCCCAGTCGAACAGTAATTGTTTCCTATATATTAACGTTAAGATCAAATAGATAAATGGCTTATAGAGTGGACGGCCAATACAATGTGCCATGAGACTGCACTACAAACATTAAGGTAGTGACTGAATTTTAAGTGTGTAACTGGAACACATCATACCAGACACTGACCAACCAATGGTTTAGCAGTGGTGGAAAGAAAGTCATATTTAACAAAGCTTCATGCAGCAACTGTTTAAAATGAGCATTCTGAGATTTTTGTGGCCACAAAGTTCTCTAAAATTGAGCTTGCTGAAAATAATGTTTTAAAAGTGATGATAAATGTGTGATACACCCTATCTCTCTCTTTTTGACAATACAGTTTGAGGAGACTGAAGCTAACAAAGCAAAGAAAAGCTGCTTAGGCCATTTCATTCTGCTGCTGGCTAATTTGATGAGATGATTATTGCAATTCATTAGCTGTGCATCTTCAATCGAGAGCACCTCCCACTACTGGGGCCTTCCACACCACACAATCGGAAACGCTTTGCTCTATTTTCCTTCTCCTGGAGCTCGACTATGCTTTTGACACAGTGAACCACTCTTTCCACCTCTCCATCTTCTAAGTTGTTGGTTTCTTAGGCTCTGCACATTTTTCCCCAACTGCAGGCTACCTTTTTGGAAGTGCCTTGCTTTTTTTTTTTTTACTATTGCCATTCCCAAAGTGCAAAACGTGGTAGAGTTGAGAATGGGAAGAATCCATACCATGCTGTCATGCCACATGTCCACAGGGTACCTAAATGGCTGGCAGAAGGGAGAGACAATCTAAACCCACCGCATTACACTAAGACCATAATAAACTACAAAGTTAGCATGTGTTTGTAATTAGCAGGGTGTGCCTCCCTCTATTGTTTGTGTGCTGTGCCACTTCCTTTAGCCTCTATAAGAAGGGCCATCTGTTGGACTGCTGCTCCTCCGCTGTCTGCCAGCCACACATAGAGACATAAGAAGTTAATCGGGCCAATTATACACTTCTGTAATGTAGGTGAATAGGGGGCGTGTTTCTGTCTATGTTTGTATGTGTAAGAGGGAGGGTGGGTGTGTGCACTTGTCTATGTATGAACATACGTACGTACGTACGTATATATGCATGTATGTATATACGTAAGCATGTATGTATGCTTGTATGTGTGTTTGTGTATGTCTGTGCTAGTGTGTGGTAAGTCTGTTACAATAGGACATGTAAGATATGTCCAGTATTACATACAGAAAGATGGTGAAAGATAAGGGGTTAGCCAAGGCACCAGGGTAGGGTGCAGTAGAGAGGAAGGGAGGGTGGAGCAGGAGGGTCAGGAATAGAGAGAAGTTAAATCACTCCCCTTAGAGTAAATCTCTTACAATCTGATCAGTGCCTGAGGTGGACTGGCCAAATATACTCCTGGTTAACAAAGACAGGCCCAGAGACCACACACACAAGCGGACACACAGGTATGAAAACATTACTCCTTTTACTTATTAACTTCAACAAATAGAAGTCTGTATTTTGTATTCTTTAAAGTCCATTTTGTATATTTCTTTATAATATTTGCTATTATATTTATATAGCTTACAACAAGGCAGAGCAACAATAAAGAAAAAAAACATGTACTTTTTTCAATGTTGATTTTATTTCCAAGGCAGCTTGAACTAAACCGGTACATAAGGTATTTGTTCCCCAAGGTGTAGTATATGTTTCATGTTAGCTAGTGTTATATGCACTGCATTTATGTAACAGAACAGACAGAAATTGCCAATAACAATGTTTTTGTTCAACTACTCTATTTTATAGTTCAGCTGTGAGAATGAAAATTATGAGGTTAAATTGGACACAGTTAGGGAGTCTTTTGTATATGTTATGGCAAATGTACATTTTGTGTACATTTAAAAGATATCTAAAAGGTTATTGTTGGTCTCCCTGTACATCCTATGAGATGTTTGCTGAGATCAGCTTTTCACTTCATCAGTGAGTACAATGTGCCTGTCAGCTTTTCATTTGCGGTTAACCACACAACTTTAATGCACACTTTGCCCATTTGGTGGCTGTGTGCCAGGGTGGCAAAGTCCACCTTAACTACAGCATGTAGCCCTGCAAACCAGACTCAGAGTTTCACACAGATACCAAGCTGAGAAAAAACTTCATCTTGAGCAAGTGCAATTAGGTTAATTGAGTGATTCTGTGGGAGATAATACACTTAGGGCTAAAGGAGCCTAATAATGGAGATTGGGTGTGACATGGTTGTCGGCCTGGACCATCTGTCTTTCCACTAAGCCCTGTGAATCACAAGAAAAACCTTTCTGGAACAATATTTTACTTCACGGTTACTTCAAGGTGTAGCCAAACAAAAATACTTTGGACTGGCAGGGATTACAGTGTAGACCTGAGTAGCACAATGTTCACAGCATATGCCCCCCAAAAGAGTGTGGATAAACAGACAAGGAAGGCTTCTATTGAACAAGATTAAAGACTACTGCTGTATTAAGGTAATGAAAGTAATATCTTATAAATATTTCCATTTAGAGAAACTGCGATAATTTAATCTCAAATGTTTCAGAATTAAAATCACGTAAAATCGTAAACCGACAATCATGCACAGTGCACCTGAGATATTACAGAATGTGCACAGTGCACCTGAGATCAATAACTGCAGAATGTGTTTGATCGTAGTTTGTCATCACAGAGGGTCCATAAATAGCAATTGACACTGGGGCGGACGCACTGTTTTTTCTAGGAAATAATTAGACGATGCTCAGAAAAGTAAATTTGTATATATTCAAAAGCCATGATAAATCAAGGCTTTTTATCTTGTTAACACTTGCATCCCTGCATACAAAATAATAGAGACAAAATAAAGAAGGTCTAATTGAAAGGGTAATGACAACTACACAAACACATTACATTGGATCTATTGGACAGGTGGCGGCAGGGCTTTGGCAGTCACATCATGTGTTACATTAGCTAATGTAGTGCAAAGGGACCTTCAAAGTTAATTAGAAATGTCTGATCTCCACAGTAGCAACTAAGACCTGACCAAACTGTTGCCAACTCACGCAAGAACTTCACTGGGTGTACCGATCCTTCAATACTTCGCCAAAGTCAATTACGGCACCACCGTGTATAATGTACTCACATCTACAGCAATGCACACATCGACAGTGTGTGTTCTTTCTAATACTTATTACTACTACTTATACTTACACTATCTGTGTGAGTGTAAGGACATGGAACTGAGGTGGGGTTAATCCGTCAGTCTGTTCGTACAGCTGGGAAACATTTGACATGGCATGTGATCCTGTGCTGATTCAATTCAAATGGATTTACCATGCGCATTCAAGGGGCATCTCCTTCACGCTGTACAATAGATGTATGTTAGCATAAGAAAAAACCCATGTCTAAAACCCATGATGTGTCCTTCACAGGCTTTCTCCACTCTTGAACCTCTAAAGAACCAAGAGACAGCAATGCAAATGTTCTCATGCAGCCAGTGGGGAGAGGCCCTTCAAATCAGAAACTGCCTGTGATTTCATTTCTTCACACCAAGTCACATTTAGGAGAGCCACTTGTTTCTTCTTTCATGTTTGCTAGAATAAGAATGGGAAACAACAGGAGGACATCTCACACCATATGCCTGCCAAAGTCCCTCACTCTCGTCCTCTACTCCCTCACATCGATCAGTGCCTTGTCAGGATCGGATTATGACTATGGTGCCCACCCCCGCTTTGTGTGCACTCCGATTCCTGTGGGCACTGACCCCGCATGCTTCCCTGCTGGGGGACCAGCCATGGGGGGTCCAGGGCCTAGTGGACCAGGGCACCACAGCCCTCTAGGGGGCTCTCCTAATGCCTGGTGGGGGATGACGGATGAGGCTAAGACCACCATCCTCCACCTCAGGGAGAGCCTGGTCCAGCAGAAGGAGACCATCCTGGACCAGAGGGAGACTATCAGGGAGCTGACCGCTAAGTTGGCCATGTGTGAGGGCTTCGGACGGGGCGCGGGGTCTCAGGACGACCACCACAAGCCTGAGTCACACTCACCCTTACACCACAGCAGAACGGGAAACCATCCGTCAAACGCTGACAACGTGCACCATGGCGATCAGTTGGAACACCATGGCAACCACGTTCCTGACACAGCACAGGACACCTTAATAGGAGGGCACCGTCCAGACAGTGGGCATGGCAGTATCCGGGGAAAGGAGAAGCATGTGATACCAGGAGAAATGTCATCGTCCCCGGCTCAGAGGGAAAGGATACTCCAGACACTGAAGGAGAGGTTGGAAAATCTACGGGTGAGAGAGAGCATTCAGAAAGAGAGGGAAAATCAAAGGCAAACAAATAGGATGAGCTAGACCGGGGTGAAAATGTTAAAGCTTGGACAAGGTCTAGTGCAGAGTGAGCAACTGTCTGTAAGCTCCCCACCCAATTAAGGCTTGTGAAACTACTGCACTAAAATTTAGTCTAGCTGCTGTTCTGGTTGTATCTGATGGATGGACAGTTTGACATGGGGAAGGACAGGGCCGAGTTACACTGCTAAACGTCAACATACTGTATCTTTTTCATTCTCCAGCTCATCTACTAACCCATTTCATTGAGTACTCATTTTATAAAAATTGTAGATGGAGAAGTGTTGGCATACATACGAGGGCAATGGTGGATAGAGGGAATAGTGAGGGAATCACTTTAGATTATGAAGATCTCTACTGACAGTCAGTTAATTAGTGCACATGCTGGAACAAAGCTTGGATTACCTGGGAGGAAAAGAGAGAGACTTAGACAGAGGAAGCTAAGAAATTAGTTAAATTTAACCCAACCCCTCACGCACACACATGCACGCGCACACACACTCCCTCTATTCTGGATGTATCAGTGTAAACTGTAATACCTTCTTAATGCCAAATCAGCACGTAGCCTACATGGTTCCTGAAAAACTGTCTCTGTTGAGGCTCTCTTTAGCTCCTGTATGTAAAAATAGATACTAGCCCTTCTAATGAGCAAAGAGGTTTGACAATGTGTTCTTCTTGTTGCGCCTTATCTCTCAGCAGACGAGGAACACATCTAACGCCTATTCCAGCTCTCTGAAGGAGCTCCTTCAAAGAAAGATCAATGTTCTGGAGCTGCAGATGCACCACCAAACCACCCCTGTACTCGCCAGTCCAGATCACCACGACGACGACGGTCACCACGACGCTGACAGCGGTCACCACGACGATGGTACCCACCACAATGATGACCACCATGATGACGGGCACCACAGCGATCACGATGATCACCACAATGATGAAGATGACCACCACAGCGGTCATGATGGTGACCACGATACCGGCCATCATGGCGACAGCCACCACAGTGACGAACACCATGATGATGACGATCACCTCGACGACCATGACGACAGTCACCATGACAATGGTAGCCACCAGGGCAACGAAGCAGATGACCACCGCTATCCTCCTATATCTGGCTACCAGCCCCATGGGTCCCATCCTGGACTGCACAGCAACAAACTGGAGTCCGTTTTCAATCAACTCCACCACACAGGTAAAACGTCAGACTGTCACTGGCCCACTACAGCAACACTCTCACTCTGAAAAGCCAATTAACATGGCAGCTCATTGAATTGACTCACCAATATATATAAGTCACACATGCTAGAAATAAATAATGGAGGTGTATCTAACACCAACTACAAAATCTGCCTTTGCTCTACAGGTTCGAGCAGGAAGAAAGCCAAGAGTCCAGATGCTTTCCAAATCGGGTTCCCCATGAGAACCAACTACATGTATGGCCTGGTGAAGACCACTCTCCTCCAGGAGATCTTCGGCCTGACCCTGTGTCTGTGGATCAAAGCGGGCTCAGGGCCTGGCCTGGGGACGCCCTTCTCCTACTCTGTGCCTGGCCAGGCCAACGAGCTGGTCCTTATTGAGTGGGGCAACAACCCAATGGAGCTGCTGGTGGATGACAAGGTGCTGGACAACTTTAAGTACAGAGACCTAAGTGGCATTACCACCAGCCAGTATGTGCTGGTGTGAGGAGCCCAGCACGTGGCTCTGAGGAGCTGTCTTCCCCAGCTGTCTAAGCTGCTTCTCCTCCACTGAGGCGTCGCGTCTTTAAGAGGGATAATTAAGGAAGGGGGTTAGTGGAGCATTCAGAGCACGCTATAGACAAGCTAGGCCCACTGATCCACTGACTACTGATAGAATAGACCAGCATTATTAAGTTCAGCAGATGGACCAACCGAAAGATCAGGGCATTTGTATGCTCTTAAATCTGGATGTCTGAATCTAACACATACAGTAGATACTGAACCATTTCCTCCCATGTTTTCCTTAGGCAGTTACACTACCCTTGTCCCTGAACGATGGGAAATGGCACCATGTGTGTGTGACGTGGTCAACACGGGACGGGCAGTGGGAGGCGTATCAGGACGGCGTGCAGAGGGGGTCTGGAGAGAACCTCTCGGCTTGGCACCCCATCAAACCTGGAGGGGTGTTCATTCTGGGGCAGGAGCAGGTAAAGACAAAAAAAAACAAGAACATCCTTCATTATCATTACACCACTATTATACGCAATCATTTACACCAGAAATAGTGAAATGAGAATCAGCCCTCTTCTGTCTAAAAACTAAAGATCGATATGCTAGTGTAATACAATTAAACATGTATTCAATGGTCTCCTATCCAGGACACTCTTGGAGGTCGTTTTGATGCCACTCAGTCATTTGTGGGGGAAATCTCCGATGTGCAGATGTGGTCCCACGTCCTAAGCACCAATGACATCTACAACCTGGCCTCCTGTGGCAGCCACCTCAGTGGAGATGTTATTGCCTGGTCCCCGACCATGTTGGAGCTGCATGGCGGGGTCACAAAATACCCATTTGACCCCTGTCATTAATGCAAATGCACCATGAACACTATGGAGGATTTTTGCAATCTGGGCAAAAATTTTTAAAAACTGATGTTAACACAAAAGAGAACAGGATGAGCAAAAAAAAAAAAACCTCACTATTGGACACTTCAGAACAATATGCAACAAGAACAATACAGCAAATCTACTCCTGGAACTTTTAAACAATGTATTCCATTTCCCTCAACCTCAACACTATGACCGATACGTGAATAATACATATTTTTAATTTTGTAATGTTTGGCTCTATGGACTAACATAGACAATAGACAATTTCCTGGGTGCATAAAATGTTTAGTTTAGAAATATCGAGGACATATTGTCATAATAAGACTAGAACTAGATGCAGACTATGATGAGGTGACATAGATGACTTCAACTGAAAGATAGGAATGTGATGTGAACCAACTGAATGCTTGTCCACTGGATTCTTTTTTTAAGAACGTTTTCATTGGAAAATACAGCTAATTAACCAAAGACATGTTAGAGATACTGTTTTGTCCTTTTACGTATTTTATGTTACTATGTATAACTATGTATCAAAACCATACATTTGTTGTCAATGTGTCCATTTATAATGTATTAGAATAACAATGTAAAATTAATTTAAAATGGTATTGCATTTGATACATCCTTTATTTTCTTTGAAACCTTATTTCAGAATATCTTAGCGGCATGCTCTTTTTCAAAACATTTGCTTACCAACTTGATCAAAGACAATGTAAAGGTATTTGTAACTGAGTAATGCTGGCCTTGTCTGTTTAATTTATTGTAAATACACCTGGCCAAATCAACCTTTTGAAAAATGTAAATAAAGACCTCGAAAACTGTCTGTAAATAAAAACCTTTTTATAATGAAAGATTTAACTCTATTTACAATGTGTTTTTTTGGTATACAGTATTACTCCAATTCAGAATAGCAGTAGAAAATAAAGTATTAGTTAAAAACCCAATAGGCCTACTATAAATTGCGTCCCTCAAATCTTTACTCTGACTCTTTTGGTTTGGGAACAGTGACTATGTTTACATGCACACTAATATTCCACTATTATTCAGAATATGACAATGGAACAACATTCAGAATTTGATTGGTTCATGTAAACAGCATATTCCCAATTGGGCTTTATTCCAAAATGTAGCACCTTTCGATTAAGACATGTATTTAATGAACACTCCCCGTTGGGACTCCTGCTACTCTGGTGTCTTATCCATATGCTCTTATCTATGTCCCAGAATATAATGTAGCGTCTATGCTATTGCAACTAACAGACAAACGGCAGAATTAAATCGGTATGACATTAAATAATAGCTAACAATTTCAAACCCATGACAAACCAACCAACAAAAACCTGACAGATGACGAATGGGTAAGGACACAAATCTGAATGCAGAACAACAAATTCTCTCAATTCACTTTTTATTGTTACACATTAGTTTACCGGCAACAGTGTACCATTGTTTTTGTTTTGCTACATTTAGCACAGATGACCTATCCATAACCATCTTTACATAGCCTTAAATCAAAAATAAATAAATACATGATAAAATCATCACTAGGAATAG
This sequence comes from Galaxias brevipinnis, assembly GCA_036023535.2. Taxonomy (NCBI): domain Eukaryota; kingdom Metazoa; phylum Chordata; class Actinopteri; order Galaxiiformes; family Galaxiidae; genus Galaxias; species Galaxias brevipinnis. Next base: position 13,996 of record JAVQIZ010140209.1, on the reverse strand, counting down.
TAGTAGTTGGTAATGGGAGGCGGAATCATAGGCCCAGTTAGTGTCTTACTTTCAAGTGGTTGTTTTTTGTGAAGTGAAAAAAAGTAGTATGTCCGAACAGTATTTGGCCACTTTGCACTTCAAGAATACTCAGATATGTGGTCCATGCAGTGTGCACAAGCAGTACCCATATGTGCCTTAACAACCTCCTTGCCTTAGCAAGTAGGAACTCAACATGAAGTAGGGCCTAGACATTATTAAAAAAAAAGTGTTATTGCCCTGGATATTTAGCCCAAGTATAGCAATAGGTAAAGATTGTACTTTATGTGTACCACAGAGCCATACTCTCTGCCATGCCAAATAACAATCACAGATGATGGAGAATGTTGAAATCTAGTTCTTAAACCAGAGAAAACATATTAGATACAGATGACAAGGGTTTTATCAGAGGTGCTACCAAACTGTTTAAATGACAATACATTGTTCACTTTATAATTAATACAGTAAATATTTGTCACAGTCTCAACATCTGTGATGCTACAGCAGGAAATAATCAGGTGATCAGTAACAGGGTAGAAATGCAAACGTTGCAGTTCTGTCTGATCACCAGCAGAGGGTACTAAAGGTTAGTGAGGTCAGTCTAAAAGCAGCCTAAATGCCATAACAAATAAAGTGCAGCAAACAATAAACATAGGTCTGCATTCTTTCTCAACTACATCTATAAATGTCAGTCCAATGACAAACTAAAGTAAATCGAAACAAATATAGGCTAATCAAATACCTAGTGGGCAAGTCTAGCAAATATGTTTATACACGACCGTGGTCATCACTTAAATACATTTAATAGCAAAGGAAAGACTCATTAGTGTTCATTGTTTTTTTGTTTTCATTCCTTCTTAAGCATAATCTTAATTAAACTTATCTCAGCTGTAGCACATGACATTTTTGAGAAGGAACTTCATGACCTTTCCCCTATCACTAGTGGTCATGGTGGGGTTGAGGAAAGGGGAAAAGGGATGGAAGCTATACATATATATGATAGACTGGGGCGCAACCTATTCTTTGTGCTTTACTGAGCCCTTACAAAGTTTAACAACGATCAAGGCAGGCCATAAACAGCTCTAAAATCTTTCAATTCTCCATATAAAAGGGATTGGGAATACCCAAGACAAGTGGTTCAAGAAAACATAAAACTTTTTTCATTCCCATTTCTATTTAAGCCAACAGGGACCACTAGTGGTCCTTCTTGAATGCCCCAAAGCACAAGCCAGGTCCATCCACACCTATGCAAGATGCCTTAATTCATGTCAACATGCAGTCCTACAGTAGCTTGTACAAAAACAGACAACAAATATAAACAATAAATTAAATCATTTTCTATGTGTGTAAACAAATATACTAACAAGTATTTACAAAAAAAAAACCCTAAGCATACATTGTAATAAGCTGCCGTTGTAACTTCTTCTTAAAACACGCTGTAGCATATAGACATGTGTTTAACAGTTAGTGTCTGGGACAGTCTAAGGAGAGTTATTAAGTGTAGTGAGAAAGATGCCGGTGTTCATTGATCATTAGACATATGCATATAATATCAAATCAGACATGAGAATGACTAATCCTTAAGACAGTGTAACAAAGGCATTTTAACAAGCCACTAAGTATTGTAACATGCGTCCCTACACAAAGGCTAACTTCGGTCTAAGACATAAGTTGTGTTTGTTAACATTAGACTTATGTAATGTGATGTGCCAGTAAAAGCAACCATCTTTTGGCTATCTTCGCCTTCGCCTACAATGTATAAATAACCATCAAGATTTGTCTTGAGAGCAGAAAATACTTCAATGTAGGGCTATCCATGAAAACAAAACAAACGACACAGAGTCAAATTTAAAGCATGAACCCTATCACCACTAGCCAAATTATTATTTAAAGCCTGGGCTCTCCTTCTGCACCATCCTGGTTGCTCCAGGGCCTAGAAAACATTGCCACCCTATTTTTTCCAATCTTCAGAATGGCCCTGCTTAAATGTGGTGAAACTTGGTTATCAAGTAGTATATACACATACAAACAGCAATGGACATCGTCATTTTCCCCACAGAAATGTTACGGTATTGAAGCGTGACTAACAATGCTGATAGACAGTGTATGTATTAACCTGGAATAAAGCTGTTGAGAGAACAGTAGTGATCTAAGAGCACATCTCAACAGTCTCCAGTGATATATCTTCCTTCATTTCATTAAGTGATCTTCTCAAATTACATAAATTCATTGCAAATATAACCTGTACGCTTTAACACCGCAATCTTGATCATTCAAGAAAAAGGATTAAAGAGAGGTACCTTCTATAGACTATTGAGATGCACTCCATGAAGGGGATGTAGAGGACTGGTGGTTTTGAGGGGGACTGGAAAAGCTTGCTACCCTGAATAAGACACTTTTCACAGTTCAGGTTAATGCCAGAATACAAAGAGAGGAATGTGGGTTGACTGAGTGAATACATTGGCTGCAGTCAGTAGAGTGGAAGTAGTGGACCCCTCTATTGCAGCAGCAGTAGTGGGGAACCAGGCAGCAGAAGCAGCCCGTGTGTATAGATGTGTCCCTCACAGTGTGTCTTATCTATAGGGTAGCAAGAAGTCCCTCAGTGAGAGAGACCGATGGTGGGATCAGTTGCATGAGTGTGAAGGAAGGAGTAGAGCGAGCGTTTACGCCCGATCATGGAATAACACATTAAGGAAGTTAAAGGTTAGAAAGAAGGCAAAGATCTACGGTTGCTCTTCTTTTTTCTTCAGCGATATGCGTTTCTTCCTGGCTGCCAGCATTTCATAGAAGGGGTCAACGCTGACGGCCGAACTGTGAAAGGAAAAAGGAATACAGGTGATTAAACGGTAGCCCAGCGGCTCCCCCACCATGCTCCACTCCCTCCTTCAACACTTACGTGATGCTGTGGATCCACTCGTCTTTCTCCTCGGGGGTGGGGGCCGAGATGCGGTAGACGTTGTGGTTACCCTCCACCACTCGGCCGTCCGCCTCCGTCTTACACGCCTTGATGAGCTGACCACGGTTGTTGGGAATGTACAGCTCAAAGCAGTTCTGAAAAGAAAAAAAGGGCATGCTAGTTGTCACTAGAAGAACAAAAAGGGAGGCTTCAAAGTTGCAACGCAAACCACAGGAATCAATTATCTGCAGTGAAGTGCTGCGCTGTTTAACTGCATTACCCTCAGGGTTATTTGTGGTATGCAGACTAACCGGTTTTCTCGGGTCTTCAACCTCACGGATGCTAAGGTTCTCTAAAGGAATGATACCTCGAGGTTCCTTATCCTAAGGGAGAAGAGACAAACACAGAATGCATTACCTCTAACACAGTGCACAGCACTATAAACATCAAGAAATTATTCCATATCCGACAGTTACCTAGTACGACAGTGTTCTTAAATGTCGGTGAGTGAAGCATTATCACATCTTGGGCATTACTGTCAAATCACGTAATACACTAGAGGAAACTCACTGTGGTGTATTCAAAGTAATAGAGGCAGTTGTCTGTGAGAATAAACCATCTTCGCTTCCAGGTTTTCACCCGCCCTCCTGAAAGACAACCACACAGGAATGTATTAGCATGTCTTAGTAACTACATGCTGTCAATCAATATGTATTACCATGCAAACCTACGACACCTACAATCTACTGTAAGTTGCATTGCTGTATCACATCTTCTAAATTGGCCTGGGCCACAATGGCTACGGTTGTTTCTACGGTGTCTCTACCAGTACATACCTCCTGAGAAACAAACGGCAGCGGCAGAGTGTGGAAATCGCAGGGAGAAGCAGAGACAACAGGGACCAGAGCATTCGCAGGAAGAGAAGAGAAGAGCAGGCCACGAAAAGAGGAAAGACAGAAACAGAGGGAGAGGAGAAAGCAAGAGAACCAGATATTAGTGACACACAGATCACAAGGCCCTGCCATGCGAGAGAGGACGATCGGTTCTTTAGACTGCAATGGTGCAGGAAGGTGATGTTCTGAGGACCCTGGCTAACGCTCTCTGATTCACCGTTACCAATAGGACGCCTTAAAATGCCAATCCGCAGGCAAGTGTCAACGCAACCATGTGAGACAATGAGGTCTTCGTTGATCCTAGCCTTGTAAAAGTAGCCTCAGTACGTTGTCTGTGTATCAGGTCTTTACTTTAAACCATGGAGAGTACAGGAAGGCAGAAACATCACAGTAAAAAAGCCCTAAGCAGAACCATACAAAACCAAACACAGTAGCAGCATCACATTTTTCAAAGCCGCTTATCAAGAAAGAAGCACCCATGACTAGTATATCTTTTGACAGACAGTTATACAGAAGAATGATTAGTGTTGGTTAAAAAAAGAGGGATTTTCAAGCCCATGGCTGGCAAGAGGTTCAGTAGCGCCTCATTCCACCACACAGGGCCGCCAGTATTTTCTTACCCAGCTTGAGGAGCCAGCCCTCTCTATCGGGGTTGAAGAAGGTGTGTGTCAGGTCATTGCCATCATCCTCAGGGATTTTAAAGGGCTCGTTCTTGATGCTATCATATAAATTCTAGAAGAAAGATGTATCCGAGAAACAAAACAGAGACTAAGGGGGTGAAAAAGAGCATTGGAAAATCCACCACAAATCTCTACAGGTTTTCCAACCATTCGATCACAGTCCTCTAAATCTGAAAATGTCCGCTCCCATATGTACACACACACCCACCCACCCACCCACCCACCCACCCACCCACACACACACACCCTAAGCAGATCTTCGGGAAGGTCTCCTCCCTCGTTGATGCCTCTGTTCATAGAGATGAAGCGGTCCACTCCAGGCTTGTCCCTCACGTTGGGGTTGTGGAGGCTGGTGTTCAACATAATGATGGCAAACGACAGAACATAGCAAGTGTCTGGAAAAAGGAAGAGACAGGAAGACACATGAGGAAAATACAATTTTGTGAGCATGATTTATTAGTGGCAGTATGCATGTGTGTTTGTACCAGTGCTCTGGAAGACTCCAGGGTTGCAGTGGCAGTATCTTTGGGCAAAGGCCTCCATCATCCTATCAATCTTCTGGGCTTCACCAGGCAGACGGAAACTCCACAGGAACTGCCTACAGGCGTCAGATAGAAGCCCGACGTCAAAGGCCAGAAACAAACAGACCTCTAAACGTGATAGCTGGGGCTACACAACACACACAATTACAGTTCAACCTTTCCTCCTACTAATCTTATCATATCGAATTCTGCAGTGCCTCGTTTTGTAGATGAGAAAAACAAAGAAGAAACAAAAGATTGTGTTGACCAGGATAGTGATTGGAATGGCCAGAGAGAGCAGCAGTGATTACCTGAGAGCCTGCACCAGGTTGAGATCAGTGAACTCATGTAGATCAACAAATGCCTGCAAAACCTTGAGATTGAATTCATCTCTTTCTCCGAGATAGTCTCCAATAGCCGTCTTGTTGAGGCCCTCTCCTTTGTAGAGGAACTGGGCGATGTCCTCTTGAGTGTGCCTGAGCAGCTCATTCTCCACAAGAAACAATATGCCCTAAACAACACACACAGGCAGGCAACAAGAGACGAACAAAGAGCAATTAGCATGAAGCCTTTTAGAGACCATAGATCAAAGGCGGGTAGAAGTTAGTGAAAGATAATGTGACATGCCAGTTGGACTTACTTTTTTAGGATCCATGTTGAACTTCTTCCTTCCCATAGCCACATGCCTACTTTTCTGGAGAGTTTTGCTGCAGAGATCACAGAGGATTGTGTAATTAGCATGTGACATATGTTTATCCAAAATGCAAAAAGACACGGTGGTAAATGAGAAATTCAAAAATACATAAGAGGCATTCAGGCTTTGATAATATGATAATATGTAAGGCAAAAATATGTACTCAATTAGGCTCATAGGAATGTTGCAACCTATATCGAGACAGAATCAATCAAGTAAGGCGATTCATCGTAGACCTTGACAGTTATTAGTTGGCAGGGTTAATACGTTAATGCGTGGATGTTTTGTTACTCCACCCACCTGCCCTCTGTGCTGGTTTCCAGCCCCTCCACCTCCATGATGGCCTCCCGGAGCTCATCACGAAGCCTTTGGATCTCCTGCAGCAGCGCGCCCTTCCTCCTGCGAATGTCCTCCAGCTCCGATCGCTCCTCTGGGCTCAGGTCTACAGGGACTACACAAGAAGAAGGATTAAAGTGAAGTACTATTACTGTACAGCCCTGACGATTACGTGACAAATCAGAAGTAGTTATATATCTTTTCGTATTTTATTCCTAATCAGGGTTTGGAGGATTTGCTTAACATACTTAAATGTTTGACCATGGCAACATTTTTGAATAACCCACTGTGAACTGGAGCATATATCTTGCAGAAGCATAGGTTAATCCTAGCCAGCATTACTAGTGTACTTGTTACACTAAACTAATAATCAGGTTCATCTAGGCAAGAATTAACAACAACAAAATTGTCACAAAACCAACTTTAAAAAAAAAATCAGTTATCCATCTTAGTATTGCTCTGTTATGGAGTGCAAGTTGCAACTATGTTACTATAGTACTGATACTATTAAATTAATAGATAGTTTGGCTACTGTATATCAGTTCGATGGCAAACCGTAAAATATTTGAAAACAGAAAATAGAATGGGCTGAGAAGAGGACAGTAATTTCCAGAAAAAAAAGACTTTGGGGCTTGTTAAATTTGTGTCTTTGCCAGGTTGCTGTCTATTTTCCTGAGCACAAAAGACTCTTTATCCACAACTATGGCTTCTCGTTAATCAATGTCGTGCCATATTCCATCCATTGTTGAACTTCCTCTAAACATCTCCCCTTCTTGTCCCCTTGTAATCCTCTACTCCCAACCTAATGACCTGACACGAATGCACTAATTTAGCTTGCATGGTCAAGTGGAAACATTGAAAGAATGAAGACTGAAGCAGTTGATGAAGTTTGTTATTTCGAAACAGTTGGCATTCAGTCTACTGATGGATAATATTAATGGCGATACGGGCCACAAGGAACAGTTTGAAAACTTGATGTGTATCAAGGTAAAGACACAAACAACAAACAAAAGAAGAAAAATCTGCGAACATATTTGTAAGATTAATAAACTCCACCTTTGCCATGCCATTTACACGTGTCAAAGTTAATTTGCAGTGCAGAAAACATTGGAAACAGACGAAATCACTGTCTAGCTCAATTGACTACCTAACATTTAGAAAATCTGTTCACCAGCTGTGCATCTAAAACTTCTAAAGAACACTTCCATTAATAGAAACCCCCCGTTGACAAGAAAGTTCATGTGCCAAATACGACTACTGCCACATGCATAAAAAACATACTACTGTCGACATTACTAATAGTGTCAGTATGTTCCTGGTGAACCTATGTCTTTGGCTCAGTTATTTGTTACACATAGTAGCACTAGCACATCGAGTATAATAATCCATAAATTTTCTTATTTCCGAATACATGTTAGCAAGAAAGGTTTTGACCACTCCCCTTGATAGAAAACAGTGGAACCACAACAAATGTTTAGCTAGCTAAGTAACTAAACTAGCTAATATTGCATTGACTAACGTCATTCGCACGAAAACGCTATACTAGCTACGCTAGCCATGCGACGAGAATGACTTTTGCTCACATATTCAATTCATCACAGCAAGTGATACATTGTGGTTGCTGTTGAAAAAACGTATTATAAAACATTTGCATATTTGCTTATAAGTCACTTCACTATTAACCTAGCGCTACAATGTTTAATTAGGCTAACGGACCGTCCCAGACTGTGATGAACCAGCTAGCTCAGAAGGGTAGTGTGTTAGCTTCAACATGCTAACATAACGTTAGTAATGTCAGCTATCTACTTACTGTAGTCCAGGTCATCCATTTTTGGCGCTTTGCTTTTAGGCATCAATATTTCAGAGTCGACTGTCATTCAATACTCAAAAAATAATGGATATATATGTAAATATATCCTCAAAATTAAAAGGAAATAAATAAATAATCAGCCAGTGTATCGAAACCTGGAGCAGACAAAGGAGGTGGCGATTCAGGAAGTGACGTGTCCCCAAGTTCTGTGACATGGACAAAGGTGTTCCCCTTGCCTGCCCTTAGCTCAAATACTTAGCTGTGTTTGTGCACTCTTTAAATTGTAAAGGTTTTTACACTCTCTCTAGCACAAATTATGATCATGTAAGGTGTTTTATTAGTGTAATAGCAAATACAGTCAAGCTTTGCATGACATCCGACATCTGCTTCATAGGCTGTGAGACATTCGACTCGCCTGCCAAAGAAGCATATTTAATTAACAATTCCAGGGTTCCCATGTAATAAGATTAGACAGTTCTTCATTATTAAACACGATTACCAATATCATAATCAATTCAATCTAAATCAGAGGGATTTGACAACCATAAAACAGAGAACAGACACATGTTTAAGTTAAATTGATTCTTTTAATAGAAGAAAGTAAACATTTTAAAACCATATATAACTATGAACTGTACATTATACAAATGTATATTATATATTCTGACATTTTAGTAATAATTACAATTTCATTACAGGCAGTCACCTATAGACAAGACATCTTACTGGCATTATCAATTAACTGATGGGTTTCACACCCCACATTGTCATATCAAACTGCTTTGTGGTCCAAACCGTAGTCATAAACAGAGAAGCCCATCCGGTATAAATTGTCATAACTCTCTTAAAGTTGAGAGAGAACAGTTTTGTAATTATTCAATCAAACTGAATAAACAATTTTATTTCATAACGCATTGATCAACAAAACCCCTTAATTCTTAGCATCAAGAATAAATTCTTTTTTTCCTTCACAAAGCTTAGCGCATTTGTTATACAGTGAATTCTACATTAGCTATAAAGAAAGAATAGTAGCCTGGTGATCATTGATCAAGGCTTCCATAAATATCTTCCCATGACCAAAGGAGGAATGGAGAGCTTGGAAATGATTGCCCAATTCAGCAGTCAAAAGTATACCAAGGCCTCAACTTGTTCAGACGTGACAAACATATTATGGTGCCAACAACGGCTCCATTATTTCTATATTATGTTTTGACCACAAATAAACAAGAATTATATGATTTTGAGAGGTATAAATACTCATTCAATGTGTCATGTCAAAGCTATATATTTTTCAAATTCCTATTATAATGCAGCCATTATTTTGACTTCTGAACAGTTTTACTTGCATCAAGTCTTCACAGAGACCAGCTCAAGTTAATGTGTTCTATATAACAATGTGTTCTGTATCGTATCTAAAACTGGTCAGCTTTCCACAACTAGCCCTAGATGGTTCATTTATATTATTATTGTTTAGACTATCTGAAAGCTAAGTCTTGTCTTCTGATGTCCTACTTGACAAATATACTTCAACTGGTTTCACAAAGAACAATAGAGGTATGTCAAAAAGAAAATCAGATTACATTTAGCAGTTTCCAAGGTAGTTTACTCATATAGAAAATTGTAGTTTAAATAGAAACCCAAAGAAGCTTACTTTGCTCAGCTAAAGTCTGAGTTTACTTTGTTGCAAAATTAAAGACTGATATTATAAACATTATCATCATGCATCCTTTTGCTAACTAAACAGGCATATGCAAAAACTTCCATAATGGTCACTGTTCAACAGTTCCATTGACCCTTCTACTGTAATATCAATGTAAAAGCTTGATATTTTTGTTTCTTTTCTGACTTGAGTGATATTCTGTAAGTTATGTTGGGTTTACTAATGTGACATCCACACCCACTGTCCACTGATATGATGCACTAAAGAGAAAATCGTTAAATATCATGGTGCCATTGACTTTTCCCATAGGTACACAGCTTTGCTCTCCGGCAATGGACGGACACTCATAAATGGATGGATTTAATTTGTGTTTCTTATGCAGGTAAAAAAAAATGTAGTCACAGGAGTTGCACTGCAAGTCCAGTAATGGGTAAGGCATCCATTGCAGGTATGAAGTGTTGAAAAAAGGAAGTGCTAGGGATGGGAAATGGCAAATTCTGTAACGGTCTACTGTCCTGTGAATCTCTTCAAGACCTTAACACATTTAGGAACACCTTTTGTCTCAGATTAGATTTGTCTTTTTTCTCCATTCCATTATAAGGCAAAATCAGGTAGTGCAGCTACGCATGCATGCATACGAGAATGTATACATAACACACATGCACTAAATGCAACAACACATATCTAAAAACATTCACTTGTTTTTTTCCCTCTTATCATCCCAGGCTTTGCTGTTTTCACGCAACTCATGGTTAAGCCAAGCGTAATCCAACAGCTGTGCAATGAGGCGCGTTTTTTCATCCATTTCAAAATGTGCTATTAATCCCCCCCAGTGGCGCCCCGCCCAACGAGCAGCCCGAGGAGGTGATCTCTTTCTCTAAACCCCAGAAACACAGTTACTGCAATCCAGGCTATTTTCAGTCCCTCAGAGGTTTTTCTTTTGCACTCCGTGCATGTTGATGTGCAATGAGATTATGTCATTCAGGAGAGCGAGAGCTGTAGTGATCAGCTCACCCAATCCCCGGTCAGAATCGAGTAATCTGCACTCCAGAGTCCCCTACGATCAGCCGGGACATGGACGGATGGACCTGCAGAGGTAGAGGAACAAACAAACAAACAATGCCTGATTAAAATAATACCAGACAGCAGCACTGACACACTGTAGAGAGAGAGAGAATTTGGATCTTACCAACACACATTCTAACAGAAGGAAAGATCTTTCTGAGAAAGGATTTTAAATGAACGAGTATAACACTAACGCTATAACAGAGTGACAGCTTATATTTTCCCTCAGGATAAACAACAAACTGCAATCACTTCTCATTGTTCTCTTTCCAGTTATGTAACCATTATGTCTACTAGATGTTTGCCTTACTGACTGATCTCTTTGCTCCTCTATAGCTTAATGCAGTGCAGATATTTTGTACGTAACATAAACCATATCACATTACCACATAACATTACAATCCTCTCTCGCCCTGCTGAACAACAGTGGTAGAGATCAGGACAATAGTTTTTCATTAATTACATTTTGTGGTTAATGCTAATTTATAGATAACCTGATGCATGAAACTCACCTGTGCTTGCAGAGGTCCGTAGGGCACCAGTTCCCCGTCAACGGTCAGTGTTCCCCGGGGTGATAGAGGCTGAAGTCTGAAGGCCCTGGCTGAAACGTGGCTCACATACGGGGAGCTGAGGGTCAGGTGGGCTCCTCTCTCCATGGCAAAGAACAGTCGGAGCAGGGTGGCTCTGGATATGCCTGCCCTTACAAAGGTCAGGTGAATCAGCCCATCATCAAACCTGGCCTGTGGGGCAGCGTGGAGGTCAGCTCCAAGGTGGGACTGATAGATGGCTAGCACCAGGACAAAGTCCCCCTCAATAGTGATCCAATCCCGGGTAGGGATGGGTTGGTCTAAGGGGGGAAGCAGGTCATCCTTGGGTGGATTGTAGGGCACAGAGAGAACGGGCCGGTTCTTCAGAGATCCGGGTGGCTCAGCGAGGTCGAAGGTGAACGAGGGGGACGGGGTGTGGAGAGACGACGACGGGGAGCTGGAACTTGGTGTGTTGGGCCGCGGAGCGAGGTAGGAGGAAGAATGAGGTGAGGCGCAGGAAGGGGATGAAGGTGGCGTTGGAGAAAGGGAGAGAGACAGGGAGGGGAATTTGGGCGGGAGGGAGTTGGAATGAGGGTGATGGAGGAGGGACAGGGGTCTGGGCCGCGAGGCATTCTGGTTTTGGTCCAAGGATTTGGGCTTGAAGGAGAAGGGCGAGTGGCGGAAGGGAGAGGAGATGGTGAGGGCTCGTTCGCGAGCGATTTCATGCGGGTAGGCCTCTCTCTGGAAGAAGGTGCCGTTTAGATCCATCTCCTCTGGGCCGTAGGAGAGGCTAGCGTCTGGGTCGGCCTCCCGGCTCTGGTTCAGTAAAGCATTCACAATCTGGCTGGAAGGGGCAGAGTTCTTCCTCTGCCCCTGCCTGGCCGTGCAGTTGTTGTCTGGGTAGGTGAAGCACTCCTCAGTCTCTTCATCTGCCCTATAGCTCTCCTCTACCTGCATCATCCCCTCCACTGAGCCAGCCCTGCTCCCTCTCTCTTCCTCCTCCATCTCAGTGGAGTCAAGCCCAGCCTTCCCCTCATATTCCCTCTCCTCCTTGCTCCCCGCTTCCCCGTTCTCGCCTTTTCCTAAACGGCACTCATCCCTTTCGTTGGATTCGGAACTTGTCCCGGAGCGTTCCTCCTCTGCCTCCATCTCCACCTCCCCTTCTCTTTCCCTCTCTCTGTCTTCCGCCAAGCTGCTTGCCCTGACAACCCCACTCGCTCCACCCCTGGCCCTCTCCCTCCTCCTCTCCCTTTCTCTCTGCCTCTCCATCTCTCGTTCCCTCTCTCCATCGCCCCGGCGCAGGCTCCTCTGCTCGCTGATGCCCATGTCAGAGCAGGTGCGGTGGATGGGGGTGCGGCAGAAGCCCTCCAGGCCCTCGGTGATGCTGCGGGAGAGGGGTCTCCTTGGCGGGGTGGGTGCGGCGTCCGGCGACGGGGGGACTACGGACGGCGGCAGGTAAGACAGACGGCCTTTGTAGGAGCGCAGTGAGGCCAGGCGCACCAGGGTACCCAGGGTGAAGCGGGCTGAACCCAAACCCCGATACCTGAAACAAAAGACATTTGACACAGGCATTTTTTCAGTGGCCAGTTCCTCTTTGCTCTAAGGCAGTCACACGATTCTCCAACAGATTCAACTCTATAGTAGTAAGACTAACTAGTCAAATGCGTGATTAACGCTGGCAGGAACAAAATCCTGTACGTATTTTTTATAACTTGTCTAACAGATCGGAGTCAAACGTTTTTTTATAGGAAATAAAATTCCACAATGGACACACCTCTCACTCTCGATATCCACATCGGACACAAAGCCCCAAGCCACCGACAGGAAGGAGAACAGTCGTCTGGGGCCGCTTGATGGGCGGCCGTTCACAGAGGGGGCGGGGCTCGTGGTCACAGACACCAGGTCCATGGGTCGGACCCCGCCTCGACACACCAGGAAGCAGCAGTTCAGGAGGAGGGGCTCGCGAAGGCACATGTCATAGCTGAAGAGGAGAAACAAACATGTTGTGTCAATAAATACACCCTTTAACTGTGCACAGCCGATAGACCAAGATAGAGAAAAAAGAAATACTTTGCACTGTTAGTGGGTATTCAACCTACCCCATGTAAAACAAAAAATGTGTATCTTTTTTAAATGTGGGCTTTTCCTTAAAGATGTCTCCTGTGAATGATATTGCTAGATATTTTATACGAATGTTTCAATAAAAATAACCAAAAAATAAGTATTTATAATAAGTAATTTATAATAAGATTTCATTATAAATGCCTTTACTTATTTTTAAACACACTTTGCTAATGAGGGAAACCCCTGATAAGCACACCCATTGAAAAAAAAAACAGAAGTACAGTTTGATTATTGGAGAAGTCGAGAGTGAAGAGTGGAAATGAGCAATCACTATCAGGTCCTGATTTCAGTGAAACAGTTGACACAGAGATATTTAGGGGAAAAGACTAATCTGCTGGAAACTATAAGGCTAAAGTCTGAAGGTTAGTCGTGGGTTTCTTAACAACAGAGTGGAGAAGCTAAATGATGTTTATCTAGATTTGATCAACAGAACAATTGAGAAATGGATATTGGATGGCAGACCTTAATCAACCTAAAGGCACAATAAAAACCTGTGTAAACACAACTTAGATAGAGATAACAACTAAATTAGAAGCCAAAGGCCCTCAAGTGGATACGTGTTCAACTAATTGGCCCTTTGAGAGCATAACGGTGGGTATGTGTAGATGTGTTTGTGAGAGGCAGAGAAAGGGAGACATTTTTTATCTTTTCCCCTGCACATTGTTTGATGGATCCAGCCAGGGCATTGTGTTGTGTTTGTGGGTTACTGCATGGTGGCAGAGAAAACCAGCCAGGGCATTGTGTTGTGTTTGTGGGTTACTGCATGGTGGCA
>JAVQIZ010140201.1:0-18703 GCA_036023535.2 Galaxias brevipinnis | reverse complement strand
AATGTGCCATACTCATACCCCCCCCCCCCCCCGCCCACACACACATGCACACGCAAACACAGTCACGCACCACCCCCTCAAACATCATAATTGTAATGGCTTTCCTATCACACCTATGTCACAGTTGTTATTTTTATCCTTAGAGTTTGGGCTCCCCGCTGTGCAGCTTGTGGAAAGTCTATTTTACCTTCTGAGGTTAGATCAAACGCCTATTCAGTGTCTCTTCCATTTTAATTCCTGTTATGTATTTACGTACATCGTTTTATTATTTGACAGTTTGTTTTATTTACATCTTCCTGTTTTAGGTTGACAGCCATTCATTTAAATCATCAATAAGCCTAATGGATTTTCGTCATCTTTTTGTTTAGGGTTCTACAGAGTCCATCCGGATAGTGTCCTCGTTTAACAAGAATTACCATGTGAAATGTAATGGTTGATGTAAAAAAAACTGTGGGCAATCAAAAATGCCAGTTTTTGGAATTAAAAGGAATAAAGCTATTCTACTTTGTATCAAGTATTTCATTCTGCAACAAAAGCATGTTTTGCTATGGAAAAATTGTTGAATGATGTTAAAATGATAGGCCGTGTTGGTTTATTTATTGCATAATAATATTTATACACACGGATTGATCAGAACACCAACACACACAATTAGCCTATCCCAGCCGACACAGGGCGAGAGGCGGGATACACCCTGGACAGGTCGCCAGTCTATCACAGGGCTGACACACAGGGACAGGCAACAACTCACACTAACATTCACACCTACGGGCAATTTAGAGTCACCAATTAATCTGCATGTTTTTGGACTGTGGGAGCAAACCGGATTTTTAAAATATAAACAATTAAAATAATTTCTTTCAAAATTATGTAGTGAGTTAATTCCAGACTAATTAATACTAGTGTCACTGCTAGGCTACATGGCTAGCCAGGCAAGTGCCCAGCAAGGCCAGTCAGGCACTGTAAAGGCCAGTTCAGACCAAAGACTCGCGACGCAACAAAACGGTTTTACAACGTCGCAGACAAAAGTTGCAGCGGTCTGAACTAGTAGTTGCAAGGCGGCTGAAGCCGTTGCATGCCGTCGCAGAAGATTTGGCTTGTCAAACCGCCAAGGGCAGATTTAGAACGTTTAGAAGCCTTGCGCCGGAAGAAGCACGGCCAAAGCTGTCACAGTCCAGTTTCGATCTACTCTCCCAAGGTGTTAACAATTACTTAGTTGTGGTCAACGATAGGGCGGGTGAACAGCGACACTTGTGGTAAAATTCGTAACTACAACAGAACTCTTTCCCGGAAGATACTACAACTTGGAAATTGTCTAATGAAGAACATACATCTTTTGAAATGGCGTCATTCATGGTTAGAAGCACTGCACTCTGTTTCATAGGTCTGTTGAATTTCGCGTTTGTTTTTATTACTGGCGCAGATTTCATCAGCTTCGTCTCATTTCAAGCTATATATCAAAATATTACCGGAGAGACGAAACTCTGTCAAGGTAAGTTTCCGCATGGCTTGCAGTAGGCGTCATTGCAAACGTTTGAGGATGACCACTGGATCTCGAGTCAACTAATGCTCAACAAAATGTTTTTTCAATTGACCCGATTTATATCTTCCTGTGCATAGCAACATTTTAGCTGTTGAGTGTAATTTATTTGAGCAGAGTTGCAATGATGGACTACAAGGTTGCAAGACTGCCTGCCAGTGGACAAAAAGCAAAGTCAGAATAGCAATATATTAAAACAGCACATATGAATGAAATAATGGCAATGAATATAAATGACAATGAATTAAAACGGCAAATATCGTTGCAGAAGTAGTTTATAAATGTCTGGCTAGATATATTTCACGCACTTGCCGTGTTTCAGCGCCCGGCTAGCTCAGTCGGTAGAGCATGAGACTCTTAATCTCAGGGTCGTGGGTTCGAGCCCCACGTTGGGCGGTGAATGTTTTCTTCCATTTATAACTGAAATTTAAACAATATAATACGAGTATAGTACTTCTGTGTATTCAGATAAAATGTGCCTCGTGTCGACATTTCATCCCTTTTTTTATTTGTTTAATTAATAGATACCATACCATGGTCAAAAGCTTTGCAGGACAACTCTGTGCGCAACTCAATCGCGGTGGATATGGGACTGTTGTCTCTTTTCACTGTCCAGCACAGCCTTCTAGCATGGGGTCCAGTGAAGCAGGCCTGCCAATCAGTCCTTGGGGTTCTTAATAGGGCTTTGTACTGCTCCACCACTGCCCTAGTGCTCCAGGTGCACAAAGATAAACCAACACTCATTACTCACAACACAGCACACCTTCTCAGCATTCACTCGTTTTTCTACAATACTTCAATTAAAATAATATTTTAAAGAACCTAAAATTGTACTCACATTTTATCATGCTTTCCTGCACTTCTTAGATACTGATGCATTTCTGGCAGCCTGTAATTGGCGCCCCGTGCCTTTGGTCAGTGCGTAATGCACCCTGGAGCACCTGGTTCCCCCTGCTATGTTTTACTCTGCATTTCCTATGCTGGGCAATCATCTGCAGCATTCTCATGATCTTTGACTACCCTGAACTGTTGGGCATTAAGCAGGTATGTCATACCCTGCCCCTCTACCCTTTTCCTGAAGTACAATTATGTGTATATTGTGAACCCACTATCTCATTGATGTGGAGTGCAATGGTTCACACTTGCAAGTGCACACTTTTCAGAGAGAAAAGAGTAAAGAATTGGGACAGTAGGGAAATAAATATCCGTTGACATGAAATGTTTGTTTTTCAGTGTAATTCTGTGTGACTAGGGGGAGGGATGTATACTATAGTCATTAATTTAAGGGTGTCCTGTATCCTGTCTCTCACGCGCTCTCTCTCCATCAGGTTTATTATGAGTGCCTTGGCTTGGGGGACCCTCTGTTACTCAAGTCGCCCAGGGCTCAGCGCCTCTTCTCCCACCTGCGTCACCCAGTGTTTTTGGAGCTGGGGGTGGTGCTGTGGTTTGTGCCGACACTGTCCCTTGACCGGCTGCTGCTGGCGGGGAGTTTGTCAGCCTACCTGGTCACAGCTCACTCCCTGGACAAACAGGACTTGGCCTACCTGAGTGTACAGCTGAACAGCAAGCTACAGCTCTTTTCCCAGCCACAAGGAGGTGCTCCTCAGGAAAATAACCACCAGAAGCAGAAGTAAATTGTAGTTCTGGAGTGGTGTTTGGGGAGTATATATATATACATACACACACACACACACACACACACACACACACACACACACACACACATATATTTATAGTTGTAATAATATTTGCTTGCCCAATATAGGTTGTGTAATTACTTTAGCAACTTATACAGGTGCCACATCTTTTTACTAGGGTTATACATAATTTTATTTAGTTTAAAATGTATTACAGATAGAAGATACAGCTTTAATTGCAGGACATCAGGGCAGTCCACTTGATGAGTTTAACATGAATGTAGCTATTTGTTGCTGTTCACTTTGCTATATGCCACTTAATGCATTGACCACTGAAAAACATGTTTCAGAATCATATTTTTGTAAGCAAATGTACAGTATTTTCTGATGTGTCTTGTAGAGAAGTTGGTAGCATGCCTACCCTTTTTTGTTACAAAAGCCAATTGTGCACAAAATGTAACTACTGTAATGCAATAAAATAACACTTGCATTAAATTGAACAAAATACATTATTAAATGCTGGTAAGGTACGTTTTTATAGGCTTTTCTTGGTACTACGTTATAAAAAAGAATTGACCCCACGGGAGAGGAAAGTTTATCATGACCTAACCTCAGGTACTTTTTACAGTTTACCCTTTCGAGGGCAGCACGTTATAGACTGCCCCCTTTCTCTCACAATTAGAGGGTTGCAGGTTTGAGGTGGATGACCGACAGACGGCTTCCTTTTTGAACGCCTTTACTTAGGACGGCCAATATGGTGTGTGCCACTAACTCCCTGACGGAATTTAATGTAATTATCGGATTACAGGCGGACTGCACTGAAGTTGGGAATATTTACTACCAATGGAGGTGTTTCGATTGTGGATGCTCTTATTCCCACCCAGGTTTTAATCTTAGTGAACGCTTAGTTTGTCAAAACCATTAAAATCCTCACTTTTTGACAATCTCGATTAATCAGCTTTTGTTACTGGAATTTCCGTCGGAGTTTTTTTCTGGTCTATGCACTAACTGTCCAAGGCGCTGAGTCGCAGCTGATTAGTGGAAATGGCAGCAGAAGCCGGCAAAAAAATAGAAACGGTGTTTCTGTAATTTAACAAATAAGGGTAAGTTTGTAGTTTATGGTATTTGTAATATAATAAAAAAATCTGTAATTTGATATGCCACAGCTAGTTAATGCGTTGACTAATTATTGCTTTTATATTTGTATTAATTTTTTCGAATTTACTAATTTCACATTTGTTGACCCTCTATAAATATGCAGGTTGTTAACTGTAATATAGCTTCATTAATCTACCCAAACCGGGGAAAATGTTTATAGCAGTCAATAACTTGGCTGTATAGAATAATTAATGACTATGTCAGCCTAGTTCAATGAAACAGTAGTTACAAAGTGGTTACACAGATTCACGTTTTTCCAGTGATGAAGAATCTTTCACCTTGCTAACATTTTCTTGTCTTACAGATCCATTTTGAAGGGTCACTAAGAAAGGAGAAAACCAGTCAGCATATCAAAAAGCTATACGTTCTCCTCTGTTATGTCGGTGTCCTCTTTGCCGGAATGGAAGCAACTCTTGCTGGAGCGCAAGAGACGAGAGGAAGAGGAGCGCGAGATGCGCGAGAAGGAAGAGGAGAAACGGCTTGCCAGCATGCCAGCCTGGAAGAGAGGGATCATCCAGCGGAGGAGAGCCAAACAGGAAGTTTCGGGCGACCAGGAGTCAGGGAGGGAGGGGTCCTTCCTCTGTATGGATGGCAAACCTCCCTCAGACACAATGAGCGATACGGACAGCTCCATAGCAGTGCAGCTTGGAAGCGAGCCGTCACTCAGTCCTGATATAACTGGCCAATGGCAAGATAAGGAGGCCAAGGCACAGAGTCAGGTGTCAACGGAAACCATCGTCCCTGTACATAAGAACCCATTCATTCGCACTCAACCTGGCTGGAAGTGGGGGAAGGAAACAGACGGGGAGGGCAGCTGTGACAAAGGTATTGATCAGGAAAACAAGGAAGGGAAAAATAAGGAGAAATCAGCCATTCGAGGTCAGGATGCAGAATCAGGAAGAGTGGGGCGGGATGTGGAAAGAAAATCTGAGAGGTTTAGAAACAGAAGTGAGGGAAGGGGAAGGGATAGGAGCACTGGAAGAGAGACACATCGAGACACCCAGAGAGAAAGAGATTGTGACATATTTAAAGGAAGAGGGGAAGACGAGGGAAAGGAGAAGGACTCCAGCTCGCTTTTCCCTCCTCTGGTTTCTGGCCTGCGTACAATCTGTGCAGACAACATTATCATCATAGAGCAGGAAAGGAAGGTCAGTGATGAAATATGGGGCCGACAGAGGCTGGCAGACAGAGATAGGGACGTTGATGGGGAGCAGGAGAAGAGAGGGCTGAAGATGGGCATTCGGGAAATCCTCGCAGGTGGTGGGAGTGTCACTGAGATCCGAGCGTCAGAGGTGCTCATCATTAAGCCCTCGGGTGGTGCAGACGACAGGATGGGAGGATTGAAAGGGACCAGTAGATATGGAGATGGAGAAAGGGAAAAAGAAATAAAGTGCTCCAGAGTAGAAGTCAAAGAGGCAACAGATCGAGACATGGGGCGGGGGCGAGAGAAAGAAAGAGAAAACCCTAGACAACGAGAGAGTCCGTGGCACCAATGTACCATGACACGCGACAACAGTAAAAACAACCAAAGCAGCACAGATGACAGCGCCATTGTCGAGCGGGGCGGAAGGGTCATCCAGATGCTGAGTCGATTTGGGGAGCACCGTAAGCCTCCGTCTCGATCTAAAAGCAGCGAGTGTTTCATTCGACCCGCGAGGAGTAAAGAGCTCGGACATGATGATGACGATTCGTGTTGGGAAGGGAGGTCTGAGGGACAAAACTTGGGGTTCCGAGGCGTTCCCAAGAGGTCCTTCAGCTTCTCTGACCGGGTCATTTGCTCCAAGGAAAATCGAGCAGTGAACGAGGAACGGAAGGAAAGGAAGACGGTAGAGAGAACGCATTCCGACCGGAGGGCCGCACCCAGGGGACAAGGAGAATCTAATCGTAAATTTGGAGAAAAGGGAAGTCCCCGGAGTGTCAACGACGACTGGATAACGTTTTCCAATAAAGAGCAGGTGAGAAGCCGTCAAGATCAAAATTACAATGAAAGGGAGACAGGTGGCCAGAAGATTGTGAGACAGACGGACTCGGGAAATGAATCGGAACACAAATTGCAAGTATTGGCCAGACCCGAACCTGCAGCTAAAAAGACAGATGAGTTCCAGAGGGACGAATGCGAGGGCTTCACAATGGCATCGGTGCAAAACACTGAAGGTGTATCCTTTGCCAGGAGAGTGCACATCAGGCTAGATGGGCGAGCCAAGGGCGTGGAGATAGTGGGAAAAGGACATAGCGAGGAACGTGCACTGGAGAAGGAGAGAGATGGACTTGCTGCCCAACAGAAGGCCGAATCCCATGCACGGGAGAGAGAGGAGTACAACCGCAGAGAAGGGACCTTGTCACCTGAAACACATAACTGTAACACTGCATCCACAGACAGGACCAGTCCCCTTCATGACAACCCCTGTAGACACATGTCAGCTTTTACTGAGTGCTCCAATCTGCTCAGCACTGCTGTTCACCAACGTGAAACTGAGTGGCAGAGTGGTGGTTTAGGAGGACACCACCCAACCCATTCACCACTCTCGCAGCACACTGAAGATCTTATCAGTAAGATTGAGAGACTGGGAGAGGTGAATTCCAACAGCGAGAGGGCCCACAAGGCCTACAGGGCCGCAGGCGAGCCCAGAAAAGAAAACACAAGTGTGAAATATGACGCACACACATACAGAGAGGTCCACTCCGAGACGGCTGAGCATGACCGCAGGTGTCCCAATCTGGTTGTCACTGTTGGACTGCCCTCTCCGACCCCACTCGAGATCCACATTCCCAGGACGGTCTTCTACGGGGTGGAGGAGGTGCTGGAGAGGAAAAGACCCAGCGTTCACAGCGACAGCAGGCAGGACGGAGAAGATGGAAGAGGGGTGGAGAGGAGGGACAGCTGGAGAATTGGTAAACCCCTGAGCAGGGTGGAATCTCTCCGTGAGAAGATCAGGCAGAGGGAGTGGGAGAGGCTGAGGAATATGGAGAGAGAGTGGGAGGCAGAGGGGAGCGAAAACAGCGTTAGTCCTCAACGAGGGGTCCCAGACAAACGGCAAGAGGAGCGAGGTACTGACATGCAGACCGAGTGGGAGATGGCAGCTCATTCTGTGCAGGAGGCGGAGTCCGAGCTGGGACAGGAAGTCTGCGCGACACACACATCCACCACATATAACGTCATCCAGGAAGTTGGTTTGTCGCAAGTCGGCGACCAGCATCCTGTTCCTCTTTGTCACACTGTCAGAAGCAAGGAGGAAGTAAAATATGAGACGAAGAGAGGAATCGATGTCCCTAAGGTCGTCTCCACCAGCTCCCAAACAACCGAGGACGGAGCCCCAAACCATGTAGAGACGCTGAGGCGCGACAGGGCCTGGCAGAGAGAAAACCACGACAGAGAAGAAGAGGAGGAAGAGGAAAAGGAGGCCTTCTCAGAGGAAGTGTACCCGTTGCTGTACTCCCCTTCAAACTCCCTCTCACCCTCCCCACCCAACCAGCGCTCTCTAGTTGAGATGAGTCGCATCTACAACCTGAAAACGGCAGGCTCCAGAGCGGCCCTGTGTGTCAGTGATAGGGCCGTGAATAATTACCACTCATCGCCAGCGCACATTCCCAAGACGCCATCCAATTTGGTGTCCCAACAGGAGACGAGGACTGTAGACACAGCCAGCCTGAGGCAACTATGGACTGGGGGTAAACCCGGGGACAGCCTGCCTTCTACATCAAATAACGAAATCGCCGAGGTGCAGAGTGAGGTGGAACAGCTCTGTCTCTGTGAAAAAGAAGCCACCGGACTCTCACATGAGCAAGGCACACAGCCCAAACCTCAGCCCCGGGATGGAGATACGAAAGGAAGTATGCGAGAACTGCAGCAGGCGGAGGAGAACCACTCCAACCCGCAGCTGAGGGACCAGGCCAATCCCCGCAACTCCAAGTTAAGCTCATCTGTCCCACAGACAGTCTCCCAGAGAGCCCAGTCCAAACAGGAACAGTGTTACCAGCCTGGATGTGTCGCCCAGTCTGCCCAAAACCCCCTTTCCCCGGAGAGCTTCCTTAAGACTTCTGACAAGGGCTGCCCCCCCACTCCGACATCCTCCCCTTGCTCCCCTTCTCCCACCCAGTCGCCCACTCTTTCCCCGTCTCCCTCTCCAACTCTGTTCTCTATCAGGAGTGCCTCTAGTGGGGGTCAGGGAAGGAAGGGCACCACCATCACCATCAACCCCAGGAAGACTGTAGGTGCGGGGGCTGCGGCGACATCGATAGGTCCCTCGACCAAGACCATCCCACAGGGGAAGGCACCCTCCATAGTGGAGACGGTGCAGCCTGTCAAAAAGAGGTACCCCACAGTCGAGGAGATCATAGTGATTGGTGGATACAAAAACCTGGAGAGATCCTGTCTAGTCAAACACAGGGGGACCCCAAAAAGGGTGAGTCTATACAACAAGAAAAGTAACAAAACACAAAAGATCATTACCTCATATTAATAATAAAGGCTCCTAGCAGTGGGGGTATCATTGAAAAGATTCAAATGAAAAACATGCAGTTTGGATGTTATTTTAAATCCCCAGTAAAAACAAAAACTAAAATGAACTGAAAAGGATTCTTTGCCTGGTTGCTTATTCACATGAACTGGGTTTATGTCTGCAATGAGAGAACAACACTCAATTTATACACCTAAGTATGTCATGCAAAAGTTCCCTCAGTCCTCTTGAGTCTCCTTTTCATTGACTGCTGAACATTGCTTGAGAGTATTGTGACTGTGCTAAGCCAGTTAAAGCATTATCAAACACAACATCTTTATTCGTCAGACTAACTTTGTTCTACAGTGTAATAATGTTAACGTGATTCTTAGTAATATATAGATATGCTGTTACCCATCGGTTTTTTACCTAAATCCTCAACAAGTTGACACAATATATATTAACACAAACAACAATTTAATGTTTGTTTCAACCAACTTGTACCACTACAGTTTGCTATGTTGGTTTGCTATACACATTTATAGTAAAACTAATGGCAATCCAGTCTGCAACTACCACAACATGCAGTTTTTATTCTTTGCAGGGTTGTATCCCCATTTTGTTCCTAGTTGACAAATGTGAAACATTGGCGTACTGAGAGGCTCGTGTAATTAGGCCACCCTGACAGACAAAGTGGCTCATCAGAGCAGAACTAACTACCTGGCGGTTTGTCACGCTCTTCTTGTCATGGAGGAGGCAGGATGCAGGAGACGAGTCTAGTCACTTGGATTTAATCAACAGGAATGTTTATGCCTGCATCTCAAAATGCTGTTCCTATGAATCTGCTTCCAGAAGCAAGACTTTGTGTCTGCTAGTGCCACAAACATATGTTTTAGGCCAAACCTTCAAACACATTTTATGAGAAGTTTCTTATTAATTGTTTTCCAGAATTATTTGAGTTCTATTTATACAGAACAGATCGGTTTCAACTCATGTTATCCTGTTATTAGCAAAGATAAAATGTTTGTTGAATTTAGTTGTAATTGTATTTTGTTATGTCAGTGCTAGCTTTGATACAAATTAATTTTAGTTAATAATGGGTTTGACTATATTTACATTATTATATGATTATTATATTTCATTTAAACTCATATAAAGAGGGAAATGGCTGTGAAGCAGACATTATGGTCTTTCAAGGCAAATCTCTTGTTGAAGCCTTTTTTACTTACTTCCTCATTTATAATCGCTCACTTCCTTCAAATGAGAGACACAGAAGGAGCAGACATTAAACCATAAAAAAAAAGATACCACAAACCTATTGGTATTTCAACACAAATGCACCTCCAGTGCAACAAAAGATTATACAAATATATAATGTAAACATGATAAATAATCTGAATTATGAAAGAGGTGCATTGTACATTTTATGATTATATTTAATGCTCGATTCTTATTTTGCTGTGAAAAATCATTCCTAATTTGAGCATGTAAAAATTATGTGCAAAGTTCACTTATGCTGTAGTACCACTGTCGTGAACATGTATCCAAAAACCGTACAGGATAATCTTCAGTTCACTTCAAGCTAGATGTTCCACCGCAGACCTCTACTGACCCATTCAAATAGAATTTGATCGTCAATTATTCCCCTGAATAAATCACCTAGTAATTACCCCCTTCATTCATTAAGTACTGAGGGGAGGGGCCTCAATAGTTGGTTTGTTTTGCTTTCAGCACCACAATCCTATAACGCCGGCTTTGGTCCTAAGCACCAGACTTCTTTAATGATGTCCTTAGCGCTGTAACCATTTTGAGTCTGCACTTTTGACCACCTGCCACCTACTTGGTTTCCCTTGAGACGTCAGCTCCCATGCCCTCCCCCTTTGCCATTCCTTCATCTCGCCCAGGGGGGGACATAAACTCTCCTTCTCTTCCCCCTCTTTCCCTCCTCTCCGCAGACAGTTTCGCTTGGACGGCACCCTCTCTCTCCACAAGCTCACAAACACATTCACATTGAAGTCATCTTTACATATTCCCATGAATTTAGGTACTTGAAGTTAAGATATGGACACCATGCATGGGACTAAAGATTGATAAACTACACTTGTAGTTTACATGGATCTTCTCTCTCTCTAGCTCTCTCTGTCTTTATCCCTCTCTCTCTCTCGCCCTCTCTCTCTCTCTCTCTCTCTCTCAAATGTGTCTCTCTCTCAAATGTGTCTCTCCCTCTTTCTCAAACTCAGTCTCTAGTGCTTGCTCCCCCCTGCTGTGTCTGCCTGGGTTAATCAGTTCAGGATTAGCCTCCTGTGCTTTAGCTCGATTTGCCCCGCCTCTCTCACACCATGCTATTAACAGGAGTGGCTACACACCTTTCCTCATCTTGTCTGCATGGGAGAGCTGACAAAGCCAGCCTGTTGCCTATAAAACAAATGATCGGATGACAAAGCAAAGCATTTTCGAACATAAAGACTGATTTACACTGTACCTGCAGCATGCAGTTTGCAAAATGCACTGTTGCAGTGCTGTGGATGAGCAACCAGTCCTGTTCACTGTAGTACTGTTTGCTAAAACTATTTGTATGTGCAGTACTGACTTGTAGTGGTGTGTATGTGCAAAATGTCCTTCTAGGGGAATAGGGTTGATTTTTGTTACGCTGATTGTTTATTAACAGCCTCAAAGTAAACAAACTGCACACAGACATTTCTTAGAACAGACCGAAACAATCTTCAAACTCAGATGCAGTTACAAAGCCAGCTGTTCCATTACTCAGTCCATAAACTGGTCAACATACACTGTGCATAATTAAGCTGAGCTAAGGGTTTATCTTCTGTATTTTTGGTTTACTACCTATTCAGGTGAAAGTGTGCTTTAATGATGACCAGCTAGAGCAGGTGTGTGAGTACCCGTCAGAGAACTCAGTGCTGGCCTGCACTCCACCCACCCCTGAGCTGGGTCTAGGGGAGAGGGGACCAGGAGAAGTCACGCAGGAGGAAGAAGAGGAGGAAAGAGTGGAGTGTGTGTCCAGGACCACCAGGAGTGTGGAGGCCACTATGGGGCGAGTGCTAAGAGTGGGTAAGTACTGCACCCTTAAACACATAGGCCCTGTGTAAAATAAAATACTGGCTAGATTAGTTTGTGTTCTGTGGAGAAAAAGTATGTACACACAGCGCTGTAGGACACTTTATGTTGAAGCATCCACCATATAGCAAATCACACAAATAAAACTATTATTACTGGTTTGTCATGCTATTGTGGGCTTTGTGAAAAGACAAAAGGGAAATTACACATTACTGTGAGTTAAGCATGTTATAGTGATCAATTATTAATCTGTATTTGCATCAAACTCCTACTCTGGATCACAATCTGAACAAGCTTATTTTAAATACAGATTGTTTCAGTCTTGCGTATCCTGTTTATGGTTGCCACTAAGAGTCAGGCTGCACTACTCTCAGTATATTAGCTGCAGGATTAACTATAGTTTTTTGCCTTTGACATAGATTGCATTATGTATAGTGCCTTTTGGTATGGTTTTAGTAAATGTAATTATCTGAACCATAATGTAAATGGATAAATATTTGTATTTATTTATTATTATATGTGAATAGTTTAAAATGTTCTTTCCTTTTATCGCTGCTGTTTTCAATATTGTTTTACTGACTTAAAATATACATCTAACCATAACAATACATTTCTATTTGTTGTGTAGATTAGGCTACTATGTAGTTTAATATACATTTGAACTATAACCACATACACACACACACACACACACACACACACACACATATGGCTTATATTATATAATATTTCACTTTTTGTTATTTCTCTTTCTGTTACAGATGAGTCTTGCCCTCGATAGAACAGTGACCATGTGAAAATTACCCATGTGATCAACATTATTAGTGATTTGAAAATCTATGTGGTGTCTTTTTCTTCTTCTTTTTTACAAATATTTTATTATTCTTTCAACTATTTTATAGGGAAAGTGAGTTTTGTACAAAAGGTTTATACCTGTGTGCAGTTTACAACAAATAATACTAAATGGTAGTATCTGGTTCAATAAAAACAGTTTAGAATCCCAAAATGTGGATATGAAATTATGGTACCCATTGAAATATTATTTTACCCTTAATATGATGATGGACATTCATGCAAAAAATATGAATGCAAGATGCCTACACAGGATTGATTAGTAAATGATTTTTGAAGACCCATCTGAAAATCAACAATGCCTCAGCACTATAAAAGATTCAGGGATTTATTTTATCTGGTCTCATGTGCCTGCTGGGTTTGCCCTACAGATGATATCTCCAGTTGTGTGCTATTCTATTGGTTTATGCCTCGCCCTCTTGGATAAGGTTAATGGTACTCAAGACAATAGGTAAAGATTTATTTTTGTTCAAGAGGACATGTTTTGAACCCAAAGTGGGTTTAATCACGCCTTACTGTTCATGTTATAAGTAATCCCACAGCCATCTACGGAATATGACACTGAGTTCTGTTTCTTTTTCTTGTTACTGAAGTCCAATCATGGCACAGTTCATAATCCAATAATTATTTAGGTGTCATCTAAACTGAAATTATATCGTGTTTTATCCTTTCGTTCTTGTGCATATTGAACATTTAAAAGAGAGAAAATATTATGTCCCATAGTTAATAGTTTTTACTGTTCTATTTTAAGCGAGAAGCTGGCTTCAAAATAAAAATATAATAAATTACCCCAAATAAAATGTTTAGTGTTTTTTTTTTTAATTATTTCTGTAAATTACTAGATGTTAATTTAGCCTTAACCATTTGTATTCAGGTAAATTATTTAGTTTAACCCTTTGACTCAATTATAAGAAACAATGACACCTTGTGGGCAAATATGTTCTGCGCAGACTTATTTTCTTGGTTGGTTCGTTGTTTACGGAAAACTAGTCAATTTCGACGACACGTGTGCTTTTGCTGCGCCCGAAACAGCTTGCAGTGAAATGGAGGAATAACGAATTTCCTTGGAATGCCCAAAGGCCCTCAACGTTTAAACCGCTGAAAAGGCAACTTGGGAAAATATTTTTTCATAATTTCACCACCACAGAGAATGAAGGGCTGGACCTAGTCTGACATTTCTCTAGCTATATATAGCTTTTCTTGTCGTATTAGCTAACGTTAGCTGCTTCACATAATTATTTTCAAATCGTAAGTGATTTTGACTTTTGGAACTTTGGTTCATGCACGGAAGTAAAGAACGATGATTTTGAGAAAGATACAAACAGGAGCATGCAGTATTTGGTTGTCTCGGGTAAGTGCCAGACACTAGATCAAACTTCCTGTTTTTCTATTCGAAAACTCTACAGAGTCCGGGAGGTTGGGCTGCGTTTCACTGTCTGTGGCAGCGACCATAGTTGCCAATTTGCCACTGTTCTGAAATTCTGAGCCTCCCCTTCGAATGGGCTTCCCGGTATCACATATTATCAAATACAACTGAAAATTTTAAACTAATATAACTGAAAAATGTTGCCTCCCCTTCAAATGGGCTACCTCGATTGAATAGTATAAGGTAGCCCATTCTGAAAGGGAGAAATTACTGCTAAGAATGCGCTACAGTGTGATTTTGAAGTAAATGCATAATTTTTGAACGCATTAAAGCCCTGCAGCCCATTTCGACAGGAAGAAATTACTGCACAGAATGCGCTACCCTGTGTTTTGAAGTAAATTCATACTTTTTAACACAGTAAAGCCCTTGTGGTCCATTCTGACAGGGAGAAATTACCACTCAGAATGCGCTACCAAGGAATTGCTCATGCGCAGTTTGCGAAGGTAGCCCATCCTGAGGGGGAGGCTCAGAATTTCAGAACACCCACCATTAATTTTGCTGAGTTTAGAGTTAGACAAAGAACTTTAGAGGTATGTGCTTAACTTGTTCCATTCTTCCCCAAAACTTGCAGGTTGTGTTAAAGCAGGACATGTGCTTCTCCTCTGCTGTACCTGTGCAGCCAGTTCCACCACTGGCACAGACTCTGCAGGCTTACCTGCAGGCATTGGAGCCCTTGCTACCCCCCGACGAACTGGCTCACACCAGAAAGATGGTGAAAAAGTTTGGGGATGATGGGGGTCTTGGTCTACACCTTCAAGAGGGGCTACAGAAAAGGGCCAGGCATACACATAATTGGGTGTGTATATCTCTATCAAAAATTCTTGCACATTGTTTTTCAGCAGGTGCTTTGTTATTGAATAATATGGTCAAATATTTGAAACCCAAAGAATAGTAATGCCTACCATTGCTTTGTATTTATAGTCACAGATGTCTTGCTGTAATCCATTAAAATGTCTATTGTGCAGCATCATCTTAGCAGTGTTTACCCCCCCCCCAATAGATCTCGGACTGGTGGGTGCAGTGGGCCTACCTTGAGAGTAGACAGCCGCTGCCAGTACATTCCAACCCGGCTATCTCTCTTCCCAGAAGGGACTACTCGGACTGGCGGGGACAGCTTGTGTGAGTTATTGCCATCCGCTAGCTAGCATACCAACACACTCGCTAAGCCATATGACCTATGAGATGCCTACCAGGGCAATGTGTTTTGCTGGGCAAACCCAGTTTTGCTGAATGCACACACAAATCATGATGAAAAACCTAGAGAAATTGTTTGAAATATACGCACCAACATATGTTTAGACTATAATTTGTGGTCACTGTTCAATGTTGTATTAGTTATTGTTTCTTTTCAATGGGTTGGAAGTGTCAACCTACATATGATGATGAAAAAACATTGTGCATATTGACTGTCAGAACACGCAGATAATGTTGGACTACGTACTGTAGATCTTCAGATTTTTTGTTGATATTCCTTTACAAGTCAGTGATGTAGTCATCGCTGTGACACAGTAAAAACCATGGTCATCTAGGAAGGGTCTTTCTCATCTTTCTCATGTTTTCACACAGGTTTGCATCCAAGCTTATTGCTGCAGTACTGGATTTCAAAGTCCAAATTAAAAAGTAAGTTTCACTGTTTTGGAAGAACAATTCATGATTTTCAATTTATTCAATTCATGATCTTTCAAATAAATGTTACTTATCAAATGAAGTCAATATGGCTATTGCCCACAGTTGTAGACCATGTCTTACTTAATAATTATATTAAGGGATTCAATGATTCACTTCACGGTGCAAGGTAATTTAAAGCCAGTTTAAATATGTTGTGGCAAACTGGCATACAGCAACTGTTTCTGTGCCCCTCAACCCTCTGAACCTCTGAACCCAACACAGTACAACACCAGTGCCAAGTATTAGGTATATCCGTCCCTAAACCTCTCTCGTTTTCTCCTGTCTGTCTGTCTGTCTGTCTGTCTGTCTCAGTGGCCTGCTGCCTGTGGGTTACATGCGGGGCCAGCCTTTGTGCATGGAGCTCTTTCCCCTCCTCTTTTCCTCCTGTAGGATCCCAGGCCCCAAGCACGACTATGTTGCCCACTATGGCAACTCGCGACGTTCCCCTACACACATCACTGTAGTCAGGAACTACCAGGTGAGCCAAAACTTGGAAGCGAGATTGGCATATGCAAGAGGCTCCCTTTCATATCCTTCTGTTTACCCTTTTTGTGTTTTTCATAACGTTTTTGAAAAAAAGTAACAATATCGTTTTCAAGTCATGACATTTTGCAATGACATTTTGTGAAATCATACTTGTAAACTCCCTGAGTCAACAAACCATTTAGGAACATGCAGACATGCACATCAGTCCCTTTTCTGTAGTTTTAAACGTTACTTTGTTATCTGGTATCCATTTCGCACCACCATAGCCGTAGGGGCTAATCAGGGAGAAAGAGCAAGATTCTGAAAACGGTTTAAGGAATCTGTGTGTAGCATATTGTTGATGTGGACTGGGCTGCTCCTGCTGCAGAAACAGTACTCTCTTTATCTATCACGGCCTTCCTTGACACACGTACGCACATCTCGAGGCCCCAGCGACGAGCTCCCGTCTTTCAACCAGCCAACTTTATTAAGGTGTTGATAGGGGCTGATAGGTTTACTAATCCTAGCTAAAAAAAACTCCCAAAACAACAATCTCAATGTCTACTAAAATAGATACCAAGCCTGTTCATTCACACAATGATTTAATCAAAACCTTTTTTGAGTACATTGTAGCAAAAATACCAACAGCTTATAAATATTATTTTAAGGCAATTTTTAACCTTTTTGCTTGCTGAAATCTTGCAATTCGGTTTGACCTGCCTTTAGAGTAATTGTAATTATTGAAAAATCTAGAAGTACTGTGTTTGTTTAAGCTGCAGAATGACTTAATGAGCAGCGAGCTGGTCCAATAGTTATGTTCATACTCAAGATAAGATGTTGCTTTTACGCTAAATTACTTCACCTTTGGGTAGTCAAATTAGCTATTAGGATAATAAAATATGCAATAATTAATCTCACTATTTCTGAGGGAATAGAGGCTTTAAAAAAAGCTGGTCTGTGGCACGAGACTCAAGGGCAGAAAATGTATTCCACTCCAGCGCTGTCGACAACCCTATAGGAAAAACAAGGTTGCATTAGCTCACTGTTTGAGGCTTGTGCTCTTCTAATGATTCTCACTTCTCAAAATATGAATGAGGGCCATTGGACATGGCTGTAGACACATTGGCTTGGCGCTCTTCACGGTTCAACCACCTTTTTCTTGCCACCAGTTCTTTCAGCTGGATGTGTACAACAGTGACGGCTCTCGCATGACCGAGGGCCAGATCCACGGCCAGCTGCTGAGGATCAGGTCCCAATCGTGGAAGACGGACAAGGAGCCCATGGGTATCCTGACCAGCGAGCACCGCCACACCTGGGGGCAGGCATACAACCGCCTACTTAAAGGCAGGCGTGATTGCATGATTTTTACATACGGATTAATTTACTTTTTAAATCAGGAGCATTCAACCTGTGCAAACCAGACATAAATTTTTTCAGTTAACCAATTCAAAGTGTTGTTTTGCATTCATTTGGTCAAACCTTTGTTATTCTAGTATTAAGGTTTTTGATATTTCATCTAATGTTCCTTATTCCTCTTACTCAGATAAACTGAACGAGGAGTCTGTGCGTGTGATCGAGCAGGGACTTTTTACCCTATGTCTGGACTCTCCAGTCATGAGGATATCAGATGAAAAGTATGTTCTTAACTTGTAACTTCCCCCAACACACAATCACACTCAGTATTTCAGTTTTTCTTTATAGAAATATGGCCTGTGGCTGATAGCACATACTAGATCTTTTTTTACTACATGAATGTCTGCAGAAACCTTACAATTTTTAAATAGCTCCCACATCTGTATGACATTAGCTAGCCCTTCCAAGGTGGTGTAGTTTTTAATGTTTCTGACTTCAAATGACAGGTACTCTAGTCGTATGGCGGCCCAAGTTCTGCACGGGGGCGGGACATATTCTAACAGTGGCAACCGCTGGTTTGACAAAACACTTCAGGTGAGAAGGTGGAAAAATGCCGCAGCTAGGGAGTGTCCGCCTCCAGATATGTAATTTGAGGCCAAATACTGGGAATTGGTATGGTGTTGGTGAACCTGTCTGAATGCTTGTCACTTGTAAGGCACACATGTTTGTAAATACATTCCAAATAGAAAGTAAGGGAAAGTAACTCCAGTCAATCAAGTTTCATTTCACTTTTTCATCAGTAAAGGTGCTTATAATTTCTCTTTCTTTTCCCCCCTCTCCTCCCTATTAGTTTGTAGTTGGTGAGGATGGCTCCTGGGGTCTTGTGTATGAACAGGCCACAGCTGAAGGTCCACCAATATCTACACTACTTGATCACATTCTGGAATACTGGTGAGCTACACCATTATACATGTGCTCATCTTGGAATATGGCATAATGGATATTATAACATCTTATCCTGTGTATATTGAAATGTCCCATCCAGATGGTTTTCTGGTGACTGTTGTGAATAGAATAACTGACAACAAGGGAA
>JAVQIZ010140151.1:0-25506 GCA_036023535.2 Galaxias brevipinnis | reverse complement strand
GCCCAACCAACTTAACGGTAGTGGGGGCCTACATCACAGACATGACCCCAGCCCTCCCCTTCCCAAACACAAGCCCTTTCTCAACTTCCCGGGGCGACCGCATTCTATCTACATTAGGTAGGTTGGTCTATTACTTAGTGTTGTTTGTCTTTCAGCATTGAGTAGATGTTGGTATATTTCCTTGTTGTCAGTTCACAATTGTTGTATACAAAGCGGGGTTGCTATCATGGTTGGAACACTTTTTAATTGACTTTTTGCAAGCACAGTGA
The DNA here is from genome assembly GCA_036023535.2 of Galaxias brevipinnis. Lineage (NCBI taxonomy): Eukaryota > Metazoa > Chordata > Actinopteri > Galaxiiformes > Galaxiidae > Galaxias > Galaxias brevipinnis. The sequence goes on along the minus strand of JAVQIZ010140151.1, from coordinate 25,237 downwards.
AAGAGTAAGACGTTCACATTATTCTTAAGAATAACCTACACTAAACCTTGTTTTTTTCTGTTGACAAGAAACGGCAACTCGGTCAAGCCCCCATCTTCCTCAGCTACGTCCTGCTCTTCCTCAATGCGTCCGCCCACCCCTTCTACTAGTATGTCGATGTCCCTCATCAGAGGCCCGGGCTCGTCGACATCCCTGCGGCCCCCCTCGCGGGCCAGTGCCGGTGGCATCTTCTCCTCCTCTCCTGGCCTTCCGCCTCCTCCACCTCTGCTGCAGGTCTCCTCGCACTCTGCCGCAGGTACTGTCAGCTGCAGCTTTAAACTAGATTATGGATACAGAAGGTAAATTATTGTAGTAGATTATTCTACCACTACACGCCTTGTACTTTTGGAGTTTTAGACCATTTTAGACCATTAAGAATGTTGCCATAGCATGTTAATTTGTCATTTTTCACTTTCTAGGTATGTTCTTACAGTGTATCGATCCACTGCACAACCCCTCTTATTTTCTTTTTGTCCCCTCTCACCCCCCTACCACAGACCAAGACTTGCTGCGCCAGGGTTTGAACTCTCACTTCCTGGCCTCTCAAGAGGGTCGTCGCAGTGTCCCAGGGGCCGAGACCAACGGAGGCCCAGGCCGCTCCACGCCAGGCGGGCCGTCTGCCTCCAGCTCCAGCTCAGGCTCTTCAGGCAGGACGTCCCAGACGCAGCCCAGCATACAGCCCCTGGCATTCCAGTTCCATCAGCACAACCATCAACACCAGCACACGCACACGCATCAACACTTCACCCCCTTCCTGCACCCCACGGCCACTGCGCCGCCTCTGGTAAGCTCCTCTGGCATTGAGTCAACATAAAGAAAAAAAACACACTTCGGAAAATCTGTTCCATTATTAATTTGTTTTGTAATGTTTGAAATTGGCGAAAAAATGCGGTAGGTTGCAATTGCAGGTCTTTAGATTTGTAAATACAAAGCTTTACTGACAAAGATTTTTGTCAGATTTGAGATACTAAACCATTTGCCCTAAAAAGTTGTATTTTTGTCCTATTTATTGTCCTATAGTTTGAGAAGTATCCTGGCAAGATGGACGGGCTCTACCGACACACTGTGAGTAATAAAAATCATTAACCAACGTTTTTTACTATAGATGGGAAGGGGGGGGCAGCTCTGGTGTTAAACGGTATGTGTTTTTTGTCTGTGTGTGGCTGATGTAGTTCTTCCCACAGTACCCTCCTCCTCCAGTGCCAGGCATCCAGCCAGTGGTTCCTCCCACTGGGCCTTTTGGCTCTCTGCAAGGAGCCTTCCAGCCAAAGGTGAGGATCTAAGTAATTGCTAATATCACTTGTCATTCTTCTGTTAAAATGCAAGCCAGCGTAACTTTGCAGACTTTCTGTTGCTAGTTGTGTCTTTTTCTGTAAGTCTGTGTTTTGGTAACTGTTACAGATTCTTGTTTATTCTACCAAATCCAATTTATATTACCCGTTCTTCTCGTACTATTTTTTGACCCAGTCTTGATTTATATTGATTGAAAATGTGTGGACTTGTGGCTCATGGTCTGTTGTGTGTTGACAGCCTCTCGTCCCTCAGGGAGCCAGTCCTGAGATGACTGCTCGACTCGGGGTTGTGCCTCCCCATCTGCAGCCCAAAGACCCTAGGGTAACCAATATGTTCTCATGTAACCTGCCTTGTACTCTTTATCATGATGGAAACTGCAGTGGAGCTCTGTAGGAGTGTGTTGGTAGGCCAGCTCCGACAGTTAACGTACAGAGTATGTCATGATGTGCATAGACATGGGTCTAATCAGAGCAGTGAGGAGAGGAATACTATTACCTAAATAGTTACGCTAAAGAGTGAGACATTCTAATTAAAGTGGTGCCGGTTCTGTTCTCTTTTAGCTTACTGATCCATTTGGAACATCGTTGAAAGTCAGTAATGTAAGCAAAAACATGATGCTTTTAAATTCATGTAATATTATTTTACTCACTGTTTCACTAACTCTTTACACTGAACTCTCTCTTAATCATGACTGCTGATTTTACATAAATGTCCTTGCGTACTAAGATAGATATATTGAAAATACTCAAAACCTAACCTTTCACTTATTAACTTCCTTCACACTTGCATCTCAAATTATTTCCTGCATCTTTCTGACCTTTCAAATTAGGTCCTTTGGTCACTCAAAACGTATTTATAATTGGACACGTCTTGGAATGTTATAGTTTTATTGCTTGTCCCTTTTCCATTAAACAGAAACCAGGAAAATGGTGTGCTATGCATGTACATGTGGCCTGGATGATTCTTAGTCATCAGAAGAAAGTCAAGGTAAAATATGTTCATCTTTTGTGCAGTACCATTTTATTCTTTAATCGTTATTCATTACTCTTGGTATTTTTATAGGAATGTATTTTCCAACTGTCCAACTTGAATTATTTGTCTTTCAGCTGATGCATGCAGACCCTCACAAACTTGACTTCCGTAACGAATTGCTAGCGCGTTTTCCTCCTGGAGCCGGAGGACTGGGGCATATGGGGGCACTCGGGGGTGGTCTACCCCCAACCCACGACCTGACTAGACCTGCCAGCTTATTCACCGCTTCAGGTTCCCTACCTTTTGGTTTTATTTTGGTGATGGAAACCACATATCTAGTTCTTACTGTGAACTATTTGGAGATTTTATTTTGGATTGACTTATTTTTCCTGTTGCGTAGTCTAGCATGCATCCTAAGCTTATTTTCCTCTTATGTCCACTACAAGCTCAGAAGATTAATAAATTATCCGAACATTGTGATGTACTTAGGTCATGCGTTTACGACTCGTCATTTGGGGGGGAAAGGACACAGACCAATCTGGAAGGTGGTCAACTTGGCACGCATATCCAATTCTAGTGTGTCTAGAATCAAATTCTTGTGATTGATGAAGGACACATTTCTCCCATTGCCACGATTTATAACAGATCTGTGCAAACATACAATCACTGTAAGAATAGATACGCCAAAGCTTTTTCTCCTTGACAGTGAGCTGTGTAAAAATTCTGTGGAAGAGTCTCTAACTTTACACACAGCATGAATCCGTTGCTATATCATGACGACTCTCTCTTTTTTCGCTCCATCAGGAGGAGTCAATTCATCTTCGTCTCCTTTCATTCCCCCATCAACACCGCACTCTTCTTTCCTCCCTCCAGCGGCACACTTGGGTAAGAGACCACTTCAAAGAGCACGTCTGTGCTACTTGTGAACCCTACAAATGTCTGTACGGTAGAGTTTCCACACTTAAACTGGGTTTGAAGCGTGTCTTAACTGAAGACTAGTTAACAGTCTCAAAACATTGCTCAGTTAGAATTCAAATATTAGCAGTGTGGACATTTGAGTCGTTAAAAAGGGTAAGTCTAAAGCGTAATGCTAGCAAAATGTCGTGTATAATCACAGCGGTTCACGGTTCTTATGTCAGTGCTTTGTTTTGCAGATCCATACGGTCGCTCGCCCCCCTTTACACCCCTGGGAGCCCTGGGTTCTAGTGCCTTTGGAGGACTGGGCAGCCCTACACTTGGTGAGTCTTTGAAAAAGCTATTTTATTTATAGAATCTTATATCGCCACACTGAATTGGAACAATGGCAAATTTTAGAATAAGCCACCAACCATCACAGTGTGAAAAAGTGACTGTAGAAAACGCAGTTTATCACATTGCATGGTACAAACTTTTCTTTGTCCTTAATGTTTTAGCAAGCAGCTCTGTGTTTGGCCATAAAGAGCCTCCCGCAGTTGCAGGCCTCAACAACCCTCATGACCCCTGGAATCGTCTGCACGGTGCCCCACCAAATTTCCCGGCCGGTCCCAGCTGGGCCAAAGGGGCTGAAAAGAGGGATGAGAGAGAAAGAGCGAAGGACGTGGAAAGGAGAGAAGTCATCCATATCAAAGATGAAAAAGACAGGTAAACTGCTTTAAATGCATTCATTCATTTTAAATGTGATTAGTTGTACCTTCTTTTTAGCATAGCCATCTACGACATTTTTCTAATTTCACAGAACGTACTGTTACTTGTTGGTAGCAGACCTAGCCTTGTATCAATCAATTATTGTGTTTCTTATTCTTACTGTTTATTCCCTTACTGAACAACAATACTTCTTCCGTCTGCCTTTCACAGAGACAATATGTTGTATGGTCGTCAACCTGTCCGCATGTCTCCTGTGGGCCCAACCTTCAAGCCCCACAGCAGCACAACAGTCACCCATATCAATGGTCATGGAAGCAACGGGCAGACAGAGGACCGGACTCGCAGCCTGAGCAAGGACAGAGAGCGCGACGGAGACAAGAGACCGTCTCACACGGTGTCTTCAAGGGGACCTCCAATGGGCTCCTCGTCCTCCGCAGCGGACAGAGACAGGCCCCGCTCCTCCTCTTCCTCCGTTCTCACCACTCCTCCGCCCTCCAACCCCTCAGCCCCCTCCCCATTGGACCTGTACCCCCGACAGCATCCCTCTACAGCCCACAGCCTGAACAGCGAGTCTTCCCGCTCCTCCCAGAGAGATGGTGGCCTCCCCGCCTCTTCTTCCTCAGCCTCTGCAACTGTCACTTCCATGTCCCAGGGCAAAAAGCCTGATAGGACCACTACCCCAGTCCCCAAACCTCACCTTCTTCCACCAATTAAGGTCAAAATGGAGCGGAAAGAGGAGCCGGAGCACATCCCCATCTCCCAGCTGCCCCCACAAGCCCCTGGGCACAGCTTCGACAGGCCAAACAGCCGGCCTCCCCACCCTCGCTCTGGCACACCCTCTTCTTCATCGCTCTCACTGACTCCCACACCCGGTGTCCCCCTTCCTCCCCCCACCCCTCACCACCAATCTCACCACCCGTCGCATCACCCGTCTCACCATCACCTTTCCCTGCTAGAGCGATCCAGGGCTCAGGCGGCCATCGAGGCTTACCTGGGGAGTGCAGCTGGGGCGGGAGGGGTTGTGATGGGCTCTCCAGGAGACAGGTTCTCTCATGGTCATCCTCAGGGGCCGCCTCAGCACCCCCACAGCTTCCCCTGGGACCCCTGGAGAGAGTTGGCCGCACAGCAGCAGCAGCAACAGCGCAGGGAAGCGATGGCTCTGCGGTCGGACCCCCACCTGGCGCTGCGATCCGACCCCCACCTGGCCCGGCTCCTCCAGCACCAACACGCCCAGCGCTTCCTGGAGGCTGAGAGAGCGGCAGCCATGGCAGCGGCGGTGGCAGCCAACCCTCATCACCCTCAAACCTCTACCTCTTCAGCCCCCACCTCGGCTCGCCATGAGTTTGGCCTGATGGCCCACCACTTCGACCGGCCTCCCCAGCTAGGACCGCCAGGGGGCGGCCTCATGGACGAGGATCAACGCGCTCAGATCCTGAGGGAAGACTTTGAGAGGGCACGCTACTTCGGGATGCACCCACACCCACACCTCGCCGGTGCCCACCTTCAGGGCCCGTCACATGCAACCCACCTGGAGCAACTTCACCCTGGTCTTCTCTCTCACCCCCACCTCTCTCATGGAGCTTCCAACCCCCAGCAGCATCACCCAGGCCTCTACTCCCGCCTGGGGCCACTGCACCCACACCACATTCCCAACAATATGCTTCATAAGACCCCTGGGCACGGCCTGGTCGGACCGCTATCGGTAGGGGCCCCGCCACCCCTCATTCCCTCGGGGACCAGCCGGTCGTCTACACCTCCCCGTGGCTCCAGAATGGGTGGACCGAGTGAACTGTCTCTGTACGGCAACCACAAAGATGGGGAGTCTAGATAGTACAGGGTCACACTGGAGGAGTTGAAGGGAAAAACGTCAGGATCACTGTGCTGCTCTCATTTGGTTCCCCTCCCTAACGAACAAACACCCTGCCAGCTGACTCAGGCACACAACCTAAGACGGTTCCAGAGCCCTTCCCTGAAAAAGGTTGAATATGATTGACTGGGGGGGAAAGTAGGGTTGGTCGGGGGGAAAAATAATTGCCAGAGTGACTAGGAATATTATCCACAATAATTCTATCAGTGCAATTTGAAGGTACATGGTTTCTGTTTATCAGTGTGTATTTTAATTTTATGATAGCTGTTGGTTGTTACATAATAATGATAGCTGTATGTATGAGGGGAAGGAAAGGTTATTTTCAGGTGAATTATGATCCATGTATTAGTCAACCTTTTTTCATGTTGGATGAGAGGGGGTGACGCACTTTCTGAACACATAAGGGGCTTGTCATTTTCTCGGTTTAATTCGTGGGATATTATAAAGCCCTCTGCATAACATGTCTTTCTGTTGAAGAATTATGTAAACATGATAGTAAAGGGGTAATTCTGTTGTCTTTTTATTTCCTGTGTGTCCTTGTTTGTGTGAAAACACTGTAGATTACTGGCAAAACATGAACTAATGAAGAACAGTGAGGATCTGTACCTTAGTTCTCTACTTAAACTAAAAATAACCCCTGTCCATGAACGTCAAAACTCTTAAATGTGACATGAGATTCTCCACTTTATTTTAGAAAATAAACAATTATGTGGACTGAACTTCACTGTTGTTGAAGATAAAACTTCTTTGACTGTTCCCATTCTACTCTCTGACTATATATGAGAAGACCAGATTATAGTAGCATAGTGAAATTTCCTTTGTAATTATTATTGTTAACATTAATGATCTTCTATAATGATAATGAATATATTCACTGTTATGTTATTTGTCCTTTGTTTCAGGTATCAATCAATGCTCTCCCTTGTTAGTAATAAGTTAAGGAAAGGCTTGCTTCACAGATATGAACTGCTGCAACTATAGAAGCCTCTGGCCTCCTCAATGAAGATCTGATCTAGGATTCTTAATACACTGGGACAGATGTTTGTGTGTTGGTAGTGTATTGCATCACCTTTGGGACTATGGGAGCCTTTTGGTATTTAAACGTTAAAAGATGTTTCATGAACAGATATAAGTTATATACAAAGGAGAATGGGAAAACAAAAGAACTTGTGTGAAAGGACAACTGGACCGCTGGTAATCTGGGAGGTGAAAAAGACATTGGGTCGATTATTTTAATAAGACCATTTTATACCTTTCAACCCCCTTCCCTAAAGACCACAAAAAATAATTATTAAAAGAATTGTTGGTTATTCATGTGTCAGTGTCTTATTTTCCAGACTTACCATAAATAATGAGACATACATTGCAGATGCAAACATATTTTTGCCTGCTTTACAGATATCAACTCAGATAAGATGTATCTGACAAAACATGGACAAACTCACATAAATTACTGCACCTAGGATCTCAATAAGTTTACAATCAACGTCAAGTCAAAGGATTTTCTTTTTGACTACATGGGCTTACTGCAGGTGTGCCTTGGACATACATACCGGCCGTAATGTCAGGCTGGGGCTCAGTGAATTAAATTTAAACGAAATATTCTCGATAATATTAATGCAAATTATGTTTAATTTTTATAATGATCTGGACTGTCAATTTTTTTTGTCGTGGTACAAAAAAATAAATCAAAAATTGCATTGCGAATATTCAAGTGGCGCGCTGGACACCGTCTCGCGAGATAACGCTTTCTTCTGCACTTTGTCAGCAGCCATTCTCCACCATTTCGCTGCGTCTAAACTCTCCTCCCCGCAACCGCTACATTCGACGAGCCGAAATCCATTCTCCCGGTCCGGATTTTAACTTCTTCCCACGAAGCTACTTGTACCTCGTTGGGTACCGAGAGACAGTTTGGAGTACTGTAATTACTGATTGAGAACGATTTTTTGCGGATGATGAGTCCTTCAACAAGAATTTAGTAAAAGAAAAGTGGTCGAAAATTTCAGGTAGGTGGGAACTTAAGATGGCGGATTCTGGAAGGAGGGGGGCATGGAGGAAGTAGCGATTGGGGGGACACTAAGGGGGCTCAAAGGAGGCGCGGTACACATTTAAACGCCAGAATAGATTTCATACATCATGGTTATGAATTCTCTAAAGTTAAATTTTCTAATGCAGCACAATGGAATGACAATGCAGTTACCTGCATAAACAATAAGCAAATCTAGACAAGGGATTTCCAAACCTGAGTATTTCTGCATTTCCCTTTAAGAAAGGGCACCTGTGGGATGACTTAAACCCCCCTAAAAGCCCCTTATAATCATTGCAACATTTTGTTTAAAACTTTAAGGGTTTATTTTTATGTTTATAGCAAAGTAAATAATTAATAATTAGTTTAAAGTAATATTTATTGACTCATTTGAATTTAGTTTTGGATATACGTTTGACCCCCAAGCAATGACGTCACGAGTTATAGTCCCTATCAGCAGTGCAGGGGGACACAGGTTTAAATCTTGACTTTCTATGTTTCTGTACGTAACTAAAAACACACTTAACAAACGCAGAGCAACGATTAAGCTATCCGAAAAATTACATAACTGCGGGTGGGATGTGGCGCGTGCGCACCCAACGAATGCACCAACCGGACAGCAATAAGCAGCTTGCTACCACTAACAATGTGCTGTTCAATTCAGTACTACTGCATTCACGCTAGCTACATTAGCGACCGAACTTAACAACACATTAACGTCAGCTAACGCTAGTAGGTCAATGATAAAGAATTCCAAGTATTGTCTGCACTGTTGGTGACAAGTAAAAAGTGTGCCCTAATGGCGAGTACATTGCTACTGCATTATTTCAAATAAAAGAGAGCCACAGAATAGTGTCTCCCAAAAGTTCCTAAGGCCACAATGAAGCCCAAAATAATTATTTTGGATAATGAATGATTGAAACAGCGGCCCGCGCGCTTGGTAACCGGCTTGCGGCGCGTGCTGTGCATCAGTTCTCATTCCATATGATTTCATTAGGCAAAGGGGGTACCGAGGTTAGCTGTTGTATATGCAACAATGTCCTACAGTAGCTTTATTTTTGCTAAGCAAGGCAATATTATTACTTTCTCCGTTAGGTGTATCGTTGCGTGCTGGTACCTGGTCATTCTAGCATGCAAAATATACCACACTATGTGTACCTTGACGTACTAACCGCGAGGTAGCTAGTTTAGCTAGCGTTGCTTGCAGTTAGCGTTAGCTCCCAGTGCCCACTCAATAAGTAAGTAAGGTTAGCTGTGTGCTAACACTGACTAGGCTAGGGCTATGCGCAATTTCGTTTTAGTTGATATGCTTGAAGTTGTGAACCACAGACGTCTACAGCACACATACACACAAAAAACGTTTGTGGTGAAGCATGGTATCACGAAGTCAATATAAAACATGCATCGATTCGCTAAATGTAATACACGGATTTTCATGTCGCTAGCCCTGTTCAGTCACCCAAAATTGTATACAAAGTCCCATGTGTACACGTATACGTTCTAATTTCTATTAAGATAATGTTTTTTTATTTTTTTATTTCGCATGTATTGTAAGTGTTGAGGGGATTTGTCCCCTATGTTGCATATTACCTAAAATAAGGGATCGTTTTTTTCCGCAGAATATGTGGAAGAGACCTTAATCCGAGCATCCTGGAAGTAGAAAGCACGGAAGATCTGTGTCTCCCACCACCATACACAGGTGAGAAGTTACCTGTAATTAAAAGGCTATTTTCTGACATATTCTGTCCAACAATATTTAGTGTACAATACTACACTCCAGTGGTCCTATTTGTTTTACCTTTTTTATGTGTAAAGAACTGTTCTATTCGTGGTCATGTGTCTTAAATTCTTCACAAACTCTCCAACTGATATATACAAGACAATATGATAACATCCACTCTCATCCTCTAGGTACTGTGTGTAGCCAGAGAAGCCCAGAGGTAGGAAGTTCTGGAAAGGAGGCGGTGCAGCAGCGCACCCCTCCGGCTGTGGATGTGCTGGGTAAGGATCCCCTGGCTGCCCAGAATGTGGCCGGGTCATCCCAGCATGCCCTGCAGCCGGTCGCAGCTGCCCCCCTCCCACCTATGGTCAACACGGACGTGCCACAGCCAATGCAAACCATCCCTGAGACTAAACCAAACAGCAACACTAGGGACGATCTGGACACAGACGTCTTATTGGGCGGTGGGAGTGCTCAGGGAGGCCCTTTGCCAACATCCTTGGAGGACAGAGGGCCTTTTGGCGAGTCAAAAAGGACATCGGTGCCCCCATCAGACAAGCAGACAGAGTCCATTTACAGGTCAAAAACAGATAAAGGAGGAGGCCTATCGGTCAGCCAGACAAACCAGACTGAGCGGAGCCCTGCTGGCCAAGGTTGGACTCAACAGTCTAAGGGAGTTGGTGGGCTGGTCATTGGTAGGACTCAGGAGGAACAGCCTCTCCTGGAAGGAGAAACATTGGAATACAAACAAGAGACTGGAATGGAGGAACTTGGAGAGGACTCAGCTGGAAATAACCTCCCTCAGTCCCGTGCTTGCTCAACAGGCTCTTCCTCTTCTACCCCCCTGTGCTTTAATCCTGTTACAGACACAGTCGACAGAGAAAACAGAGGCATTGAGCAGACCCTGCCTGCCCAGCTTGCTCATACAAATCAGGGCAGCCATCTACCTCTCTCTGATGTTGGGGAGCAAAGAGGCAGTCATTCAGACTCTCAGCAGTCCCTTCACTCAGTACATGTCACTGACAACAGCACTTGCGGACAAAGTGACCCCTCGGCCAAGCCTGAAGTCATTGGGGAGAGTTCTAGTGAAGACAGAGAGACACAGAGAGCAAATGCTATATTGGAGCATGAAGAACAGCCTAGAGAGTTGACAGAATCAGTCGACGGCTTGGAAGGGCATGTCAGTTTTGAAAGTTCACACACAGAAATGTCATTCCCACACCTATCAACTGATACCCCGAACTATGGAGAAACAGTCTCTGGACTCTACACTCCCTCTGGCAATGGAGTTTCATCTCCTAAAGTTGCATTTGAAAGAGAGGAGAGTGATGGAACCCTCACTTGCCCATCAGTGGAGCGGATGCAGACTGATGGGACAGAAGAAGAGACTGAAACGGCCGCAGACCTCAACATGCGGCCACAGAGTTCCACTCTACAGGACAGACCAACAACGACAACACCAGCAGCCCCTGCCCACTTCTTAGATACAGAGCTGAGCTCAGGGCAGACGGAGCAGTTGGTTGAAGTCGAGGCATCTAATCCTGACCAAGAGCACAGGATTGAAACCCCCCTCACCTCTGAGATAGTGGTATCTACTGATGTGCAAATAGTTGATGAACAGGCTAACATAAGTGAGAACTGGTCTGAGGTCCACGTGAGTGAGAGTTACGTCATGGAGGGGGACGGTAGTGGTGGCAACGCAGCCATTATCGAGCTGAACTCTGAGCTTTCTGCTGGGGAACCAAAGCTGTTTGTAGATGAGATTCAGCCAGACATGGAAGTAGAATCGCAAGCAGTTGAAGTGTATGAGATATGTGGCTTAGTGGAGGAGGTTGCAGAGGAAACTATCTGTGTCAGTAGTGGGGCACACTCGCCAGGTTATGAAGTGAACTTGTTCAATGCACTACTGGACACCTCCGACGATTATACAGCAAACGAGAGCCTCCCTTTGTCAGAAATGGATGTTGGCTCTATTGACATGTCACCTAGTCTATCAACACAACATACTTTAATGACTGTCGTTGCAGGGCAGAGTCTAGGGCCAGACAACCAAGTAGGTGAAGCTGAGGTGACCAATTCGAGTGAAGTACATTTACTCCAAACAGCCACTCCCTCTTTTCATGTACCTTCATGTAGTGTAATTAACAACACAATGATCACGGACTGCACAGAAGATAACTGTTTGAGTGACATCCAAGTGCTACCCAAGAAACAGGAAGTAGAATTAAGAGCAGGCACAGCTTCTCTTGTATTGCCTATGGAGGTAGGAACACAGAAGAGAGTTTTTAACTCGATTGACATCCCATATCCTCAAACTACAGTGCAATTGTCTGAGGTGGAAAGGCAGGCAGAGACAAGAGAAAAAAAAACTCTAAATGTCACAAACCCAGTGTCCTCGGTCTCTTCCCCAAAAGGGACCAAAGATTTGACACAGATACCAACACAGAATATTCAGATTGTTGAGCAGGTTGTCATGACTACGAAGGCCTCTCATGCCACACAGTCTGCTGGTGATCATATAGACCCAAAGCTGCTCATAATAAAACGAGGAGACTCTCCACTCCTCAAACACCCACCCGCCATCATGGTGGGGTTGTCAAAGCAACAGAAAACATCCGCGTCGGCCTGCACCCTCGGTTCTGGGTCGGACACAGCAGCATCTGTAGAGTGCCTTTCCAAAGCTGCCTCGGTGGCAACTGACTTTGTCCGCAGGGCTGCGACGGATGGCAGTGCTTCTAACACCCAACTCCCTTCTACAAGTTTGCCGAGAAAATCTGACAAAGGAGGTTTAAATATGACAAAAACTTCCAGAGGGCATCCAGACCAAGTTTCCCGAAAGGTTGTCACGACTAGTAATAGGTCTACTGTATCCACCCCCTCAAAGGTAATTTCAACCACCACGATCACCCCAACATCAGGCAAAGTGATACGTAAGCCAGGTCCTTTGAATGAAAGGGAGGGGATGGAAGAGGGTAGCTCACCTGGAGCAGACACCCAGGGGGCTGCCTCAGGACAGCCAAGCATCCCTGTGGAGGACTGCAGCGATGGAGAGACTGAACCTGTCAGAAAAGCCAAGGGTGACCTTGGGATTGCAACCCCCAGCCCTGCACACAGCAAGGTATGCCCCAAAATTGCCTACAGACACACAAACAAACAAACTCATTGGCTTTGATTTTATTTTAGTATAGAGATTTTATTGTTTACACGTGTCAGACATCCATTTGTGGAGACATCCCATTCATATTAATTTGGTATTTTATTTGTGTAATTTACAAAAGTTTTTGTAGACAACGTCACCTTTGTTGTTTTTTGCTTAAAACGTCAAAACAACCGTTGTTTTATGACACTTTTTTACTTATCTGATGACTTGGGGAATTAGTTCAGAGTTGTTTCAAGGACAGCAGCAATATAATTTAGTTTGATGGCGATTGGCCTTCGTTTATATTTGGAAAACAATTGCTGTCTGTATGGGTTCATTATGCCTTTATGGACATAATTCTAAACTTAAATGGAGGCATATTTTCCTTTCATACCTGAGTCGTTTGTGCTCCTGTTTTGCTGACATTTACTTTATATGAAGCCTGTCAGTTATACAGCTAAGTTAATGCATCAATCTCAGTGGATGTGGCAGCTTGTAATTCATTTATTTCTGCCTAAAGCTAACATGTTGACTATGATAATGATACCGTACTGTAGACTGCATTTTAAATCAAGTCAATAGATTAAAGCCCTTTATAAGATGTTAAAAATATGTGTATCGTTATTCCGGAATACTTGAGGCTTTTGCTTTCCATTGCATGTTTACATTATTTACAATCCAAATTTTTTTTTACGTTATTATTTCTCTTTATATAATCCTTTTATTGTCTGTTAATCATTTGCATGCATCTCTCTAATACTAGGTTATAAGTTGTAGTGCTTTGATTTAGTGATTTGTTTTAAGTTGGCCGCATGTCAAGCCATGTGTGTTTTCCAGCAAGGGCAGAGCAGTACAGACAGAAAGGCATTGTTCTCAAAGGTAAGCGGTGGATGTCAGACACCCTGATACACTAGCAGAACCGACATGGGAACATCCTTTAGCAGACACCTCAAATTTATAATAGTAGCCTCGTTAGTGAGCACTGAATCACTGGGTGTACAATGTCTAACACTTTGACTGCAACAACGCATGTTGTTTTAAGCACCGCTTTTAAGGACATATAGTGGATATTCTGTGTTAAAAAAAATACAGGAATAAGAGAATCATTAATGACTAATAAGTAATGCTGCTATAACATGTACAAGTTTCTTTTCTTGAGATTGCGACTTATTTGTTTTCGAGTATCATGCTACTTTACTTTGGAGAGATCCTCATTTCCTCACTTTGCAATTTCCCCCCTCAGGTACGCCAGTGGATAGCAGACAGGGTCACGGCGAGTTCGTCTCCCGTCTCCCCTTCCTCCCCTGGCCCGTCCTCATCAAGTGACTGGTCCACCCCTCGTCGGGAGAAGGCCTCCCCTCTAAGAGGTCCTCATGGAAAGTTCTTGTCTCCACCATCCATGGGTGGCTCTTCCCTGGCGGATCAGTCCACTCCTCATCGACCCCGGGGACACACAGACATGGCCGTGATGGCTAAACATGTAAGTAGGGCATAGAGCACACTGTGAACAAAATCTGGACTCTTTTGGGTTTTTTATGTTTCTGCAATTGTTGCAATTAGAAACTGATACAAAATATTAAAATTAGCAAACAGTATACATGATTAAAGAATGGTTCTTGAAAAGAGACTAAGCTTTTTCTAAATGCCAACTGCAACTTCTCAACATTTCATGTATTATCTGTCAGTGCATTAGGATGCTAGCACTTTCCATTGTGCTTTTCCATTCCCATCTTTAGGAAGCAGAGATTGAGCAGCGTACCCTGGCTTTGAGGAAAGAGGGCTTCTGGTCTATCAAGCGCCTGACACGCCTCACCGAGCCGGTCCGACCAAAGGTTCACTGGGACTACCTTTGTGAGGAGATGCAGTGGCTGTCAGGCGACTTTGCCCAGGAGAGGAGGTGGAAGAGAGGGGTGGCTAGAAAGGTGAACGACAACCCTTATAAATCAAGATGTATAATAAAATAAATTTAAGACTACGTCAAAATGGGGCATTTTGAGTTTTAAGGAGCTTAATCCTGATGGTTTGGTAATGATTCAGGTGGTGAGGATGGTTATGCGATACCATGAGGAGGTGAGACAAAAGGAGGAGAAGGCAAAGCGGGACGAGCATTCCAAAATCAGACGAGTTGCCTCCTCCATAGCAAAGGAGGTCAGGGCTTTCTGGAGCAGTGTTGAGAAGGTACAAATCACTTTTGTCCGAAGAAGAAAATTGTTTTGAGCAGAGCACAAAAATAAAACCCATTTGTAATTAGCTTAGTCATTTTGTTTCTTTTTCGTTTTTTTTGAGGATCACTGATCTGGATTAAACCCAGCTGCTTTGAAAATAACCAAATTACAAATTTCAATTTGTGTTTCAAATTGTAATAATAATATTTATATATCTGTCTTTCCAGGTGGTGCAATACAAACAACAGTCTCGACTAGAAGAGAAGAGAAAGAAAGCGTTGGACCTTCAGCTGGACTTCATTGTAGGACAGACTGAGAAATACTCTGACCTCTTAAGCCAGTCTCTTGCTCCTGTTGGGCCTGCTGAAACACCAGCTTCACCTCCAAAGAAATCCCTTCAACCTGCCATTGATGAAGATGGTGAGATATGTTTTGCTCTACAAAGTATATTGCTTTCTACATAAGTTTCCCAAACCTTTAATTAAAGTCAGAAAGGTTACCACAGCCACCGTGCACATACACAACCTTCTCAATCAATGTTCCCATGGTTGTAACTGTTGCCAGCGCAGACACAGCCTTAAACTGCATATGCTAAGCAATTTCACGACCTAAACTGCTGTTGGGAATACGTATTGTCAGACTGGCTCAGCTTATCAGGTCTTTGACTATATCCCCCCACCCCACCCTGCTACCAATCGCTGTTTGCTCAGAAAGACATTGGAGGTAAGCGATTACTTTGATGCAGCTTAGCCAGAGAAAGGACCTGGCGCCACCTCGGTGCTGTGTCACAAGGAGCGCTGCCTCTCTTCTCCTTGTCCTTTCTAGAGATTGCAGGGTCATCAGTGCTGAGGTGTTGCTGGCATTCTATTTAGTAGCAATGACTCGACAGCGACACTTGGATAATTTAGACCTTGAATGCAATTCCCTTACAAGTGACTAATAAAAACATGGCGCTAATGGCCTCAGATAAATTATTTCCTTGTTATATTAAGCCAAGGTGAAATTGTAAAATGTCAGTCATTCGGACTTTAGTATATGCTTTATGCTATAGTATGTCAAAGCAAAAAAAAAAAAAAGCCAAGCAAAAAAGAATTGTTGGTTGCCATTCAGCCTTTCCTATAGAATAGTCATTGACTCATCAAATGTGTTTTTAATAAAAAAGAAAGGCTTTGTCTTACGTCTGTTTCACACTACTCCTGCAGATAGAGACTTTGAGCCACCGTGTGAGGAAGAGGATGACGAGGAGACCATCGAGGTTGAGGAGCAGCAGGACGGTAACGATGCTGAGACCCAGAAGAGGGAGATTGAGCTTCTAAGAGAGGAGGGTCTCCTTCCCCTGGACCAGCTACTGAGCACGCTCAAACAACCAACGGTACGGTTGCTACACAGAGTGCTGGAATCAAATTACCCCCCCCAAAACAAACATATTCCTAGCCCCAACACCCAGGAGCTACACTTTGAATATTATCCACATTACTCTTCTCTACAGTAACTCGAAATGTGAGATTTTTATTTATTTATTTTTTACTTCTAAGTCTCTAACTAAAGGAGATGTTTTATTTTTGGTCTTTAGAACTCGGACTCTGAAGAAGAGTGTTCAGATGCCTCGTCTTTAACAGTGGAGGAGGAAGACGGGGAGTTTACTGCCAACGAAGATGACGGTATGCTCCGACTAATAATTCCATTTAGAATTTGTGAATTTATTTTTATGCTGCAAAGTATTTAATACTTTTGTTTGTTTGTTTTTTAGCTGAAGATGAGGAAGACACTATAGCAGCTGAGGAAAAGATTGAGGGGAAAGTCGACCATAAAGGGGAGCTGGATGACTTGGCCAAAGAAGGTACAGTTCTTTCCTTTTTTTTTAGGGGAAAAGCGATTTGAGTTGTGGGGGGTTTCACACATTTTACACTAATGATATCCTTATAAGATGTTATATTCAAATGAATGAATCATTTACAGATTCTTGCACCTACATATAACTTGTAGTTGAGTAGCACATATTTGCTATGTGGGATTTCATTTGGTTCTAAGCTTCACAAACCTGTTTTTCAGACGTTCTAAAGCTGCTTGACTGCTTTTAATGTTTCAGGTGACATGAGCATGGAGGAGCTGTTGGAGAAGTACAAGGGCGCATACGCTTCAGACTTTGAAGAACCCTCTGCGTCTGCCTCTCGCGCCAGCTCTGAGGATTCTGAGGTCTCTGGGGACGAGGAGGAGGAGACGGAGGAAGATGAGAGCGATGTGGAAAGCAACTCGTCTTCGTCAGGTAAATACACAGAGCAAGCGAGGTTGACTGTGATCTGCGTAAAAAAAACCTTTTCCGACTCATAGCACGAACCTTTTTTTGTCTTTGTTCCCAGACTCGCCAGAGGAAAGTGAAGACGAAGACGAGAGTGAGAAAGACGAAGAGACCGAAGATGAGGAGTTTGATGAGGGTATGGAGGTCCTGCTAAAGGAAGGGGACCATAGCCCGCCCACATCCTCTGGACCGCGCCCTAAGAAAGAGATCAGCCACATTGCTGCTACGGCAGAGAGTTTGCAGCCCAAAGGCTACACCCTAGCCACTACCAAGGTATGTCTCCAGTGTTTCTTCCAGACACATATCAGAATAATCAAACTTATGATGTGCTTGTTTCTGTGGCTTTCCTCAAAATCTATGCTTAACAAACCAAATATTGCTGTCTCATTCCTTCATATAAAATTCTCAATGCATGGAAGTGCAAAAAAAATCCATATTGGCCATATTTTACAATCCCAGTAAAAGCTTTTTAAAATATTGAGTTTCAAAATGCTAGAGGATGCCAAAATGTTTTACTATGACTGGATACAAGATTATACATTTCCCAGAAAAAAATTTATTTAACATAATTTAAAATGACTTTTTTTTTCCGTTGGTAGGTCAAGACTCCCATTCCTTTCTTACTTGTTGGTAACTTGCGTGAGTACCAGCACATTGGACTAGACTGGTTGGTCACCATGTATGAGAAGAAGCTCAACGGTATCCTGGCTGATGAAATGGGCCTTGGCAAGACCATTCAGACCATTGCTCTGCTAGCTCACCTTGCCTGTGAAAAGGGTAAGAAAGTGGCTTATTTTCTTTCTTTCTTTTCCTATTAACTTATTATAATCAAATGTTTATATTTATCTTGTTTAATGGATGGAAGTAGATTATATTGGAAAGTAGATTTACAAAAGAGCATTGAAGGAGAGAGAAATAGAATGGAGTTGCATTATCTTTCCAGCTACCATCATATATTACTATTAACTGTTCCCGTTTGTTTTAGGTAACTGGGGTCCCCACCTGATCATCGTTCCCACCAGTGTGATGCTGAACTGGGAGATGGAGCTGAAGCGCTGGTGTCCTGGCTTTAAAATCCTCACCTATTATGGAAGTCAGAAAGAGAGGAAGCTAAAAAGACAGGTGAGAACTCAGCACCTTTGTTTTACATTGAGTATAATAAACCCGTCGTATTTTCCAGAATGAATGAGTAAAAGTGTGTGAGCGTGCGTGCGTGCGTGCGCAGATTTTGGAATGGCATCAACTGTATTTAATATCCACACTCCGTTGTTATTCTGTTCCAGGGTTGGACTAAGCCCAATGCGTTCCATGTGTGTATCACTTCTTACAAGTTGGTGCTGCAGGATCACCAGGCTTTTCGGCGCAAGTCGTGGCGCTACCTCATCCTAGACGAGGCCCAGAATATCAAGAACTTCAAGTCTCAGCGCTGGCAGAGCTTGCTCAACTTCAACAGGTCTGTTCTATAGGGACAGGATGAGTGACAGAGACTTGTACTGAAATGTTTGACCAGGCAGACCAAAAAGAAATGCTACTAGCCAGCCGGTGCCAATGGCAAATATATCTCTGTCATATGATTGATCTGTGTGAATTTCGCTGTCGTTTTAAAATAAGCTCTTTCGTTACAGTTTTAGAATTTTCACTCATGATACTGATGTTATCTAAGTTCTCAGACTGACTGCCTGCCTGCCTGCTAAATCTCTCTTGTCTCATATATTTCTCTCTCTCTCTTTCTCTATCTCCTGAAACAGCCACCGACGCCTGCTGTTGACAGGCACCCCGCTGCAAAACAGCCTGATGGAGCTGTGGTCTCTGATGCACTTCCTGATGCCCCATGTGTTCCAGTCTCACCGCGAGTTCAAGGAGTGGTTCTCCAACCCCCTGACGGGCATGATCGAAGGCAGCCAGGAATACAACGAGGGCCTGATCAAGAGGCTCCACAAGGTGCTCAGGCCCTTCCTGCTCCGCAGGATCAAAGTCGATGTAGAGAAACAGATGCCCAAGAAATATGAGCACGTGGTGCGCTGCCGCCTCTCCAAGAGACAACGGTTCCTCTATGACGACTTCATGGCACAGGCTTCGTAAGTTACTATTGAAACTTAACGTTGTCAGAACGTATTGATTTGGACATTTTGGCTTTTAATCATATGCTTTTTAGAGAGTGCCTTTACTCTTTAAATCTTTACTTTTATAGTACTAATATTAGTGTGACAGGATGTTATATTTTCCATGCTGTCAACATATTGAGTGACTTCCACCTGTTCATGTTTATCTTTGCGTTCTATTAGGACAAGGGAAACGCTGGCCAGCGGTCACTTCATGTCTGTGATCAACATCCTCATGCAGCTCCGTAAAGTGTGCAACCACCCCAACCTGTTTGACCCTCGGCCCATCCACTCGCCCTTCATCACCAAGCCCATCGTCTTCCAAACTGCCTCCCTGGTGCAGGAAGCTCTTGAGATCTCACCATTTAAGGTCAGTGTTTTAAGTAAAATGTATCTGTGTCTGTGGTATATATAATGGTTAACAATATACATGTATCAATGTCCTTATCCAAATGATTGTCCTCTGATGAATAAATACAAAATAATGCGTTAGTGTTGTATACGTGCGTCAGCTTGCGGTTTTGTGTCCTGTTGCACTCTGACCTCTGACTTCCTGTTCCTCAGCGTTGTGACCTGTCGATGTTTGACCTGATGGGTCTGGAGGGTCGCATGTCCAGGCACCAGGCGGATGTGTTTCTGCCCAGCAGGAAAGTCAGCCGTCAGCTCATCCAGGAGGTCATGGACTCTCCTGAACCCGCTCCACGCCCTAGACCTGTCCGCATGAAGGTCAACAGGTAAGCACACTCTGCTTTATGTTGAATTGTTTTGGTCTTTTAACTTTAACTGTACTTGTGTTTTGGAATGTTTGTGCTCAACTGAAATAAATCAACTTTTGTATGTATATATGGTCTGATAATGGTTCCATGTTGTGAAAATGCCCCGGTCAGTAAATTTTGTTGTGTGCTTCTTTTGTTTCCTAGGATGTTCCAGCCTTTGCCTAAAACTGATAACCGCACAGTCTTGCTGATGAACAACCCCCGGCCGACTTGCCCTGTAACACCTGCAGCCCAAACTCCACGGACACCTCTGATAACTGATGTTACTGCTCCAACCCCCAACCCTGCACCGGCTGTCCAGCAAGGTTAATGGCCTAGTGAAGACACTGTTTATCTCAACGTTTATATTAAATTGATTCGTTGTTTCTGATTGTAATACGTGGTTCTTCATCATGTAATCTCATGATGGTCGTGGGGATTTTGATGGGAGGTAAACTTTTCTTTCTTTTATTTTAACTCTTATTTCTCTTTTTTTCCAGTGGTGTGTTCGATGGTGACTGCGCCACCTCCTCGTCCCCCCATGAACCCCAACACTCCCACAGCTGTCAGATGCAGCGCACCGAGACCTGTCCTAACTGTACGTCCCCCCACTGCCCCCTGCAATCCTGCTGTGCCCGCCCATCCCACCCCTACCCCTCCACCCACCAATATCATGCCCCAAAGGGTGCTACTCAGCCCAGATATGCAGGCCAGACTGCCCTGTGAGTACCTTATGTTCTTTGTATTCCTCTTTGCCCATTTGGCCTTTGTTTCTTACAATTACTAATCACTTAAAACAAGAATAACATACTTTTAAAATTTATTTTACATAAATGTATTTATTTTATATGCACCTTTTTAATTTAATCTGAATCATTCTGATAATGTTCCAGTCAGTCTTAGTTACTAAACCAATTCACTGTTTGGTTCCTGGTCTTTTCTCCGGTAGCTGGTGAGGTAGTGAGTATTGCTCAGCTGGCCTCGTTGGCTGGGCGGCCCGTGTCGTCATGTCAGGGCAGCAAGCCGGTCACCTTCCAGCTGCAAGGCAACAAGCTGACCCTCTCTGGAGCCCAGATCCACCACCAGGTCCCTGCCACTCCTCAACGCCAAGTACAAGGTCAGCCTTTATACCAATCTTATAATATTGATGTGATAATATGTATAATTTTTTATACTTAATTTTTCTGTGTTGTGTTTCCTACTTAAAGTAAACATTGTGGCCCGGTTTCCCGTGCAGGGATTAGTCTAGTTCTAAACTAAATCTCGCTGTCAATGGCGATTCTCCATAAAACATGTTTTTTTAGTCTAGGACTTGGCTTAATCGCTGTACGGGAAACCGGGCCAATATGTGTTTCATGCTGAGCGAGTAAAATGGAGTTTGTGATTGTAATAAGTCTTTTGTTCTTTCACACAGGTAATGTGATGCACCTGGTGTCCAGCGGAGGGCAGCACCACCTGATCAGCCAGCCGGCCCAGGTGGCTGTCTTCAGCATGGCCAGCACACACTCTGCTAATACCTCCACTGCTCCCTCTGGGATACAGCTGCCTCCCAATGCCTCTCAAGGTTTTCCCCCCTCTCTCTAGCACTGCTTGTTCTAGGGAGACTTTGGGATATTGGAGATATGTTGAGAAAAAAAAAATAATGTCCAGATAAATTAGTTTTGGGGGGAAATTGACTCCTGTGTACATCCCATGAACTGACAATACTTAAAGTGACTACCTTTTTGACGTCTAAAAATTTAACTAAACCTATTTACTAAATCCAATGAGTTCTTATTATTTTGTCCCTGAGTCTCCCTGTTAAGCTGCTTGCTGTGTCTGTCTTGCTGTTTTTCCTTGCTGTTTATCTCAATGATTCTATTATTTTTGTTGCTGTTGTTTCGTGTGTGTGTGTGTGTGTGTGTGTGTGTGTGTGTGTGTGTGTGTGTGTGTGTGTGTGTGTGTGTGTGTGTGTGTGTGAGAGAGAGAGAGAGTGAGAGAGAGTTGGGTACGTTTCCTCATTGTAATGATATTCCTTCCTTCTTGCTTCTTCAGTAACTTCCTCCGCTATGGTGACCAGTCCTGGGATTGTGAAGATTGTGGTGCGGCAATCAGCAGGCAAGGAGGGAGGGAATGTGCCCACCCTGGCTGTTCCCCCATCCCCTCGTGTTGTCCCCCAGGCCGCCCTCCAGCACCCTCTCACCCCACATGTCCGAACCCCCATCTCACAGCAGCACCCGCAGCGCACCCCTGGTCCCGCCACCGCCACTGCTCACTACACTGTAGCCCCTCCACGATTCCCCACCTCCACCCCTAGTCACCCCCAGCCCCCTCACCCTGTACTCAAAGTAGTCCAGCCTCCGGCGGCAAACACAGAGCAATCAGGTGAGGAGATGCGTGCAATGCAAATTCGATGGTTACATTTTCTGTGATGGATATGCATGGGTTGAGGTTTTGACATTGTCTACCATAGGCCCTAACAACATGTTTGGGGCTCTTGGTCATTGTGATAGACGAGTTATTTCTGCCGATCAGAAATTCAACTCCTTTTTATTTATTTATTTTTTGGCTTTCTTCCTCACAGCTCGAGTCAACTCGACCTCCTCCTTATCTGCTTCTGCGTCGCCCACACGCGAGAGCAAAGGTTCTCGTACAAGTGCTTCTGGTAAATCAGGGTCTCGTGGTGGTGTTCTCCCCCAACGACCCAAGGCACGACCTCGGCCACCTCCTCCTTCTCCTTTCTTCATGGTGAGTCTGTAGGATAGATTTGTATAACCTCTACTTCCTGTTTTCCGTTCACCATCTGAGAAATGCATTTAGACCCTTGTAGCGTAATTCTAGATATACATTTTTCTTTTTAAAGCGCATGTCAACTTAAATCCTTTGTTCATAACCGTTTAGATAATCTATGTGGATTTAACCTCTGTCTTTGCTCTCAGCCATCCCTGGCAGACACCCGCAAGAAACAGCGCGACAGCCTCCTGGATCACATTTTCCAGGTTAACGAGCGGCGCTGCGGCGCCAAGCCAGTTTACGGCCTGGAAGTCCTGGACTTCCTGTCCTTCCTGCCGGGCTCCAGGCCCTCACCGACCCCTGTGGCCCTTGGGGAGTGGGGCCGCTCGGGGCACACAAGCTGCCTGCATGCGCAGTCCCACTCTAACTACTGGGCCCAGAGTCACGCCCTGAGAGACGCCATCCACACCCCTGAGGAAAAGCTGGAGCAGATCAACAACATCATAGAAAGGTTAGACCATTAGACGTTATAGATGGAAAAATAAAGTTCTTAACAAAGATGTACTCAATAACCATGCAGTGCCAGCACTAACACGTGATTCAAGACCTGATGGAACCATATAATAAAAAGCTATTGCACATTCACAAGGTCAAAATAAAGAAATAAAAAAAATGTAATTTCACCAAAACTGACATGAAACAAACAGTGAAGCAAAACAGTGTCAAAATGTTATTTATTTCCGTTGTGTGTTTGTCTTTCTCGTCTTTCAGCAACTTTCATGTTTATGCACTAGGCTCATTCTCTCTTGCAATCGAATGGGGAAAAAGATCAAAGTAAAACGTCTGAACCACAAATCCCTTCTCTCCCACCTCAGGTTTACATTTGTGATCCCGCCGGTGGAGGCGCCTCCCATCTCCATGCACTGCTGTCACCCTCCTCCGTCTCTGAGCCACAAGCAGGCCGTGTTCTCCTCCATGCTGTCCTCCGCCATCCCCCCGCTCTCCCACAAGCTCCACCGCGTCCAGTGTAACATGAGGACCCACTTCCCTGATCTAAGGCTCATCCAGTATGACTGTGGTAAGTCCCCTGGCCTAGCCTCACCCAGCGGCTGTTCGGACTGTTCTATAATTGGGTTAGATCCAATTCTGTATTTTTATTTTTTCCATGCCAATCATCACTGAATGAGTGCCAAAGAAAGGGATTCTTTTTCGAGCGATATAATTATCCGTATTTGTGTCGTCTAGGTAAGCTCCAAATGCTCCACTCCTTGTTGCGGAAGCTGAAAACGGGCGGCCACAGAGTGCTCATATTTACCCAGATGACCCGCATGCTGGACGTGCTGGAGCAGTTCCTGAACTACCACGGCCACATCTATCTACGACTGGACGGCAGCACCCGCATTGAGCAGAGACAGGTGAGGGTAGAAGAATAACTTCTTTTAGGAAAAAAAAACTATGTAATTGAAGTCAAAAAACAATAAAATTTAAGTCAAAAACATAGGTTTTAGGTTATGACTATAATTTGTGTTCAGGTGCATAGTCATTTATGAACGTAATACCATGCTGTTAGGAACATGTTGATCCATGAAAAGAATTTGTTTGCATTTTAATGCATGTGCTTTACAGTTTCAAACGGTAGAAATTGGCTGTGAAAAAAATTCTTCACTTAATTATCCCTTTGCTTTTCTCAGGCTCTGATGGAGCGTTTCAACGCAGACCGACGTATCTTCTGTTTCATCCTGTCCACCCGGAGCGGTGGTGTGGGGGTTAATCTCACAGGCGCCGACACCGTGGTGTTCTACGACAGCGACTGGAACCCCACCATGGATGCTCAGGCCCAGGACCGTTGTCACCGTATTGGACAGACCCGGGACGTCCACATTTACAGGTATTTATTTATAAATGATTGTTCAAGTGATATGTTTATAAAAAAAATAAATTTTTTATTTGAGACAAGGTCACTGTATGAATCCGGAATCACTTTTTCCACAGTGTAGACCCTGAACGTTTGTAACCTCAAATGATGTTTTCCAGATTCCTAGTTACACATTCATCATGGTTCATGGTGTATGGTGTTTTCCATATGCTAAAATGCCACAGTTCCATAACCATGGTAAATGAGTAACTAGACTGGAACATCCCAATGAATCTGTGTACGTTCAGGGTTTACAAAAAAGGATTCCTGAATCACTGCACCCTTGTCTCACAAGTGATTATATAAATGTTCCTATGAAACCTCCAGGAGGTTCATGGCATAGCGTTCAATAGGAGTCAGCTGGAAATGGAACAGTAAATACATTGATATTGGTGCTTTGACAGCATCTAACCTGTAGTCCATACCAGCTACAAAGGAGACCGCTGTCAAGCAATTCCATTGCAGCATAGACATCTAATAAGAATGTAATTATATGAGTCATAGTGTTAATTCAAATCTATAAAGTGTCAAGACAGTCCAACTCACCTGCTCCACTAGAGCGGCTATTTCCTGCTCTGCTTTGGACAGCTCCTCCTCCTCTGGGTCCCTA
>JAVQIZ010140139.1:0-18542 GCA_036023535.2 Galaxias brevipinnis | reverse complement strand
ACATAAATGTTATTGATTGTGGGTGTTGTCTTTACTTGTAATGTATGTAACAGCTTTGCATTTACCTAAAATCCAAGTCAAACATATTCCATATGTACCTTCCTTACTTTGTCCTTCTCCTTCACTCTCCCTCTCCTTCTTCTCTGTCCCTCTTCCTCTCTGTGACACCCCCCTCTCTCTCTCTCTGTCTCTCATGTAGAACTGAAGAGCATCCCTTCAGACCTGCCATCTGACATTGTGAAGATAGACCTGTCTGGTAACAGCATCAGACAGCTGAGACCCAAAGAATTCTTGTCGGCAAAAGACCTGAGACTGCTCAACCTCAGCAGTAACAGCCTGGGCCGCATAGAAAACGGTGGGGATCACACACAACCACACACACACACACACACACACACACACACACACAGTCACAATCTACATTTCATAGAAATTATTAAACACAGGATGTACACACAGACGCACAAATTCAGAAATTACAAGACAATTGTTGTCCTTTATACAATTTCACTTTCTCGATTATAGTATAATTGAATAAATTCTCAATGTAGTTGTTTGATCAAAAACATGCATGTTTTCACAGGTGACAAAGTTTGTTTTTAAGAATGGCAGTTGAACAGTTTGTTCTGTCAATGTACACTACACAAACTCTCTGACAAACTCAGATGTATGTTTTATGTAATTGTACTTTACAGTAATCTATTATCTCCTCAGCTGATTCAGAAATAATTACTGTCTGACATAAGTCATGTTATGTGCATACAATTATGTCAACAATTATGTGGGCTAACATGAGCAAAAGGGCTTCTGAGGAACTTCTTCCAAGTGAGTATGAGATATCTTCAAATCAATTTATCATTCAATGGCACCAGGGAGGTCACTGCCCTGGTATTTAACAAGGATTTGGTAGTCTTCTGACATCGAAGTACTGACCTGCAGCCATACTGTAGGGACTGGCATCATTCTTACTAGGCCAGGTGACCAGGTTCTACCTGCAACAAAGAGTAGAGATGTCAGGTCAGCTTCACTAAGATCAGTTCAGTTTGGTACTGTTAGTGTGGAAATGCAACTCATTAGCATTTTCACAGAGTAAAACCTGACTTATGGCTCCAGGTACCATAAATATGTGCAGCTGGTTTGTTCCACTAAGACATGTTCACAAATAAGAACAAATGATTGTTTACCTAATGTGTTGGTTCTTTGCTTAAATAAATGTTAGCGGATTTAAATGAATTAGCTGTAATTCCTCATCACTAATATATGCAACCATAATGAATATAATAATAACAAAAATAAAGTAGTTTGAAAAATGTGCTTGTTGCAGCTATATTATCCTCCTCTGTCTCGAGACCTTGAGGAAAAGCAAGTGTTGCGTGACTAATGATGTCGCGTTGCTCGGCAGAAGGCTGGGCTCCGCAGGAAAAGCCTTCAGAGCAGGCTCCCATTGTGATTATGACACAGCAGCATGTGTAAACAATAACTCCTCATTACAGAGCTCACCAGGGTAACTAGGTGAGCCAAAAATAAAACAGGACTAAGACCTGACAAAACAATGCTACAAGCCAGGCTAACTAACTATATGAACATTCAGAGATTTGTTGCCACTTTAACTAAAGCGTGATTTTACGACAAACAGAGGCATATAAACACAATAGGACTGAGAAGATGAAGTGAGGTGGAAGAGGATTGCCGTTGTCAATCCCAGGTTGTTCTCTCTACTCCTCTCTGACTTTTTTTCGTTCAAGTCTGATGGCATACTTTTACACTTCTCTCTAGGAAGACCCTTCTAAACTTCTCTCTATGAATACTCTTCTATGCATCCCGCCTTTCACTACTCCGCCTCTTCCTCTCTTCCCCTCATCATCTCAACTGCCCACCATGTGTCCTCCTTTTTGCTTGCTCTTCCCCTCATCCTCCACTACTCTCTACACCGCCCCCCCCCCCTTTTTCCAGTCTTCCGCTACACTAAGATCAAAGCCAAGCCTCAGGCTTGCGACCAGCGTTAAACAGAGCCTATCGCCTCTTTTCCTACATCCCAGACAAGACAGTTAACACACTCACCCACGTGCACATGCACGCACTCAGATGTCAGTAACTTATTAAGTCTTTTATGAAGACATTGAGTCAGTGATAGTCAAAATCCCCTCACAAAACAAGAGCAGTGGGTGTCTTCTTTGCCTGAATATACAGTACCTAGAGAATATTCGTATTAAATGCATTGAATAAAAAATGTACTGTATGTATACAGTATACGTTTTTTGTACAAAACAAAACTATATTTTTGATACTGTACCTGCCAAAATAATTATTCAGCATATGAGTTCATTTATGTAAACATTACATTTCATGCGACTGTTTTC
Source organism: Galaxias brevipinnis (assembly GCA_036023535.2). Lineage (NCBI taxonomy): Eukaryota > Metazoa > Chordata > Actinopteri > Galaxiiformes > Galaxiidae > Galaxias > Galaxias brevipinnis. The sequence goes on along the minus strand of JAVQIZ010140139.1, from coordinate 16,182 downwards.
ATGACATTTTTATAAAGATAATTTCAGACTTCCCTGGACTTGCTCTCCTCTTTCTGTCTCTGTCTGTCTTGTAATCTTACAAACACACACACAATTGAACACACACAGACACGTGCGGCTAGTTCCTGTTTGTACTTTGGCCAAATTGGCACATTATTTTATGCGTGGGGTGGAAATATACTAATGTCTGTAAGCAATGGTTCTGGAAATTATTATGATAAAGATTTTAGTACACTAAACTATTTCCTCTCTTATTTTCCCACTTCCTTTTCTCTACTTTCTGTCCTCTCTTACCACCTCCACTATCTACTGTAATATACTTATCTCCAGCAGTATTGACCTAACTACTCTATCTCCTTCTTGCTCCCTGGAGCCTTTGCTCACCCCTGAGTTGGATCTTCCCAACAATAGCCTCCACTACTAAATATCAGTACTTAGCAAATCTATATATCTTTGTTTTCTTATCATTCCTCCTCTTCCTCTTCCTTTATCTTGATAACCGTTTCCCTCCCTCCTTGCCTGGTTGGTCCATTGGCACTGAAACTATCCAACCACATTCTCCACAATTTCAACATAAAACATACTGTGTTATTTACTTTACTTTGTTAACTTTTACTTTTTCTCTTCCCCATGCCTTTGCTGTTCCACTGTATCTTCACTGTATCCATATCAACACTATTGTGTAGTTGATTTACAAGATCAAGATGAAGATCAAGTTCATTTAATGTGTTCCTTTTCCTTTTCTTTTCCCAGCTGCCTTTTCCGGTCTGCTGTATCTCCGTGAGCTGGACCTGTCCAACAACAGCCTCCACAACTTCCAGTATGGTGTGCTGGAGGACCTGTATTTCCTGCGGAAGCTGTCCTTAGGGGACAACCCTTGGATCTGTGACTACAACATTCACTACCTGATCTATTGGCTCAAACACCACCCTGGGGTGTCCCACAGTGGCCTTGTCTGTTCCCAGCCCCAGGAGTTCAGGGGCTGGCCTGTGGAGAACTATGTCAAGACGTACAATGGCGAGTGCCCCAAGGATAGGCTGCTGGGACAGGGGGGAGGGCAGGCAGGAGAGGGAGGACAAGTGGGGGAGACAGGGGAGGAGCAAGAGGAAGGAGAAGGACAATTGCCCAGTCCAATAATAGACAGAAGGCCCAAAAAGTTTGAAATCATCAGGTTATCTTAGAATGGTGGATTGACTCATGAGTTTAAAGATAGGCTCAGGGATTTAACATTTCAACAAACAAATGGGGTTCCCATTACAAGGGATGCTGTACAACCAAAAGTCCACCTGAATCATCAACAACTTTGGCACGTAATAAACCTAGGACTCAAAAACCCTTACCAATAACAGCCTGAGCATGCAGCAGGCCATCAATCAGTTCCCGGTGATCTGGAAGAATTCCGAGCGTTACATTAAATTGCCTTCCACAGCATGCCAAAAGTTATAATGCTGACTTGATTGTGTGAGTGGTTACAGACTAATTTCATGACCAGGGTTGACAACACTCAATTTTCTTTTAAAACATCTCAATATTTAATGCAACATCATCAAACTAAATATTTTGAGAGATAGCTCCCCCTCACCCGCCAGGCAGGATTATCTAGGTGCTGCTATTCTTACTAGGGTATTGATATTTGGTTTTGTATAATTTTGTACTTTCTGTATGTTTGTCGTTTTTTTGGCAAATAAAATGTGGTGTAAGTTTTCTGAAACATGCTTACTCTTTGGAAACGCACTTCCCATGGATAAACTCAAACCAAAACGTTCTGTCATGTTCCCTTGACCTCACAGGCAAATGATAGAGGTTATTGAAACCAGCAAACTGCTTTCTCTTTCCTCTGAGCCACTGTAGGTTTGCCATCAGCAACCAAGGCTGATGTCTCAGCAATACTTTAAATCATACTAGACTTGGTGCCCTCTGATGAGTGTGTGTGTGTGTGTGAGTGTGTGTGTGAGTGTGTGTGTGAGTGTGTGTGTGTGTTTGTGTGCGTGTGGGAGTGACTAAATATGTATCCATTATTTATCTATAGTATGAACTATGTTAAAGGTATTGTCATGTCCTGGCATAGTGGAACAATGTGTGGAGATAGGTGTGGCATCGTGAGACTCTGTCCAACGTAAAGACATATCCACAGCTATTCGTATTTCTCTATCTGTTATTCCCCTTCTTCCAATTCCCCAAACTTGTACACCCTAACTGCTGAAAAGCTGAACTTCACGCAAAATTTCGCAGTGAAAGAGAATCATGGTTGTGACGGATGACAAACGAAACCATCTATTTATTTACACAGCTCTCAATGGCTGTGTAAAGAGGAGAAAATTGGTATTCTGAGAGCTTCCATAAAAGCCATTTTGATGGTTTTAAGAGATCTCTAACATCTGTTAATAAACTGCCTCCAGACGTGACCGTCTCAAGGACAGAAACCACCCTGGTGACGAGTGAGAGAAAGCGGACCCCCCTTACTGAGGTGACGGAATCTACCGGTTGGTAGGAAAACCACTGTGTGTGTGTGTGTGTGTGTGTGTGTGTCTTAACATTATGTGTGTTCGGTCATCAAGATGTCTGTGTTTGTCACTGCCTATGTGTCTCGTCCATGCTTGTGTGTGGGGGTATTAAATATTGAAACCAGAGCCTTCTCGTATAGCCAAACATGAAAGACCCACGTGACTAAATTACCCCCTATTTTCTGCTGGGGCTTTTGTTGTGACTACAATCCAGCACAGTAAGATTTTCCAAAGGCTCATTTCAGACACTGAAGGTGGTGATTCATGTGATGGAAAGGGAAAACCATGACTAAAACACGTGCGCACACCGGGAGCCCTCAGTTGGCCTCATACTGTACCTAGTAGCTGACATGGCCCGTCAGTTTCCCGATGGTGCATCACAATGTAACTAAAATGGTGATAAAATATGAATAGTTGCTATGGTACAATAAAAAATGAAATGTTGTTTGTACAGTATGTCATTGAAACGAGCAATGTGATATGGCATCTGCAGGAGACAATAATAGCTGGCGTTGTCAGGTAAATATGGGATGGTTGCCCTACTTGCTTCTCTACTCTGCGCTTAAAATCAACCAGACTAAAACCCACTCAGCACCACTGAGAGCAGACTGAAGTTTCATGGTTACAAACAGTTCTGGGCATACACCCACCAAGCCACAGCCAACGTGTTTCCCTTCTCTGACAGACAGAAGAATTTAGAGTGTAACATGGGTTTAAAGACTCCCTTTGAGTTACCCACACGTGTTAATGCGCCCCAATTTAATTTGCCTTACACTGCATTTTGTTTTTTGTGAAAGTCACATTACACTCTACTTGTAGACAGAATATTTGTCCATAGGTTAAAGGAGCTTGTCACAGACCCAGAAAAAAAAGCAAAGGCTTGAACTATGCAAGCAAAAACCATAGTTAACCAAATCTGAGCTCACTATTCACTTATGGATAACTTTTTTTAAATCAAACAAAATGAATGATTATGTCAAAAGCATTTGCTAAATATTTGGCAACATTATAAAGTGGTATTCAAAAGCAAAAAGTGATCTAATTTAGCCTGATACCCATGCCCTCATGCAACTGAAATGTGCAGTTATCCCAGAGGACATCTTTTCCCCAAACATGGTAACTTGTTGAAAGAGCATGTTTTATAAGAAAATAAAAAACAGTTCCACATCTCTGCAAAGAAAGCCAGACATTTGGAGGGATTTCAAGGTCAACACTGAAATAACATGCCAAAAAGAGCCATGTCTAAAAGGCTTATGAGTGTATGATTAGAACCAACAATCTACAACATTTGCAATTGGGCAAACAATTACTGTGGATCTGCTTAGATGATGTACTGAAGCAAAGTGTGGCGTAGGTATATTTGATGATATGTAGAGACAAGGCCACATTTCACTGTTAAGTGGAAGTACCATACGAACAAGACAGGTATCTATGCAAGCACAAACACACATTCTGAATTTTTTTTTATAATTTAAGGCATGGTTTGCGATTTGTTTATTCAGACAATGGATTTCTCTTCACTTTTTCTGCTTGAAAAGTAATTAAATAGCAGGTCCACACATATACAGTATCTCTGTAATAAGGTAGTTCTACATGATTGTCCAGTTTCTCTTCCAAGAGCATAGTTTTGTGTCACATATGACCAAGGTGTTGCCTCTTTTGGTATTTATGAGAAAAAAAACTTTAACTATAACACTTTTCTCTCTTTCACCACTTTCCTTCTACCTCATTGTTTGACTTTTAAAAGAAAAGTTCAAATATAACACTGGAAGGGACAGCAATAGAAAATCCCATTGCATTCTTGAAATCTTTCTCCTGGAGTAATGTATTTTACCGAATTAAAGATTGGATCTCTGATACGGTATGAATTTAGCCCAAATATTCATATAAAAAGAATACAAATTGACAGGGGTTAACTTGCATAGGAGGCCCATTTTAGTTATTTACAGGCATCATGACGTAAGGGCTAGGGTATAAATTGTAGGTACACTTGGGCCGTGTATCATCAATGAGTCTTTATATCAATAGCCTCATTTATTATTAGTGTTGACAGACAAGTCTGGGCATTGTCTCAAAGGCACAATCCAGATATGTGATAACATCTACATCTAACTCGCTGCTTTTGAGAAAAACGACAAGAGATGCCAGTTTAGAGTGCACTGTGGGTAAGACGCCTTCAAAAACAGCATTACGTACTATCATAAGTAGCTTTGTCTGTCTAGTCAGCATCACAGCAGCCTCAGGTTGCATTATTTTGATTTTACAGGTGGAAGCTATCTAAAGAAGATTGTTTGGTGCCCTCTGCTGGAAGAAAACGACACCACTGAGAACTGCGAACAAGGCAAATTGCCTGTGCGTGCTTGAAATAAGGTCATATTCCTGAGTTTGCTGTTCTCCCTTATCACCCAATGAACCGGGAAACGTTACCTTCAGGTCAAACACTTTACACGTACCATATACACAACTGACTTTTATTTTATATCGGATTTACTCGTCTTTCTCAGTCGTCTTGTTTCTTTATGTTTTAGTTATTGTTGCTACTGAACAAAAAAAAAATCTGTTTCACTTTTACGAAAGAGGTTAGGGCGTCGTTGTTATGGAAACCTCTCCAAGCAATTCAACAACAGAAAACCTGTGATTTATTACCTACTCCTAGGCGTCAAGTTGGCCGCTGGGCGACCAAGAGCTGAATTTAGCTAACAATTTTAAGTATTGGTATTATCATCCAGTTTTAAACTTAGCAAGGCAAGGCAAACGTGGTTTGTTTGAATGGTTGGATAAAACTAACAATGCGGGACCGTTCTTCTACAAGTTCTGGTACTTGAATCAAAGCGATCAAGTAATAATAAACGTGTTCAAAGAAGTAAGTCAACCCGCTTGCCACCAACTTCAATCTTATTTATCTAATTTAATGCTAGCAAGATAGCTAGTTAAAGCTAATTGTTTTCGGTTGAGTGGCGTTCCATTATTCATTGAAAGCTAGTTTGCCAGCAAATTAGCATTATATTTATTTTAGATTGTATTTCAAACTAACGTTATGTCGAAATCACTGCGCACCAGCTAAACATTGAATGATAAATACAGATCTGCGAGTGTGTGTATGTATGTATGTATGTATGTGTGTGTGTCTGTCTGTGTGTGTTTTGTTAAGACAACCCACTATGAGCCAGGCTGAGGAGGAGAGAAGCGGTTCGCCAAGCGAAGGAGAGGAGGAGGAGGAGGAGGAGGAGGAGGAAACTGGGGAAGACACTCCTTTATCAGCTGTGGCCCCAGACGCCTCACTAGCCGATGAGGGGCCATCCATCAAGACGCATATCTCTGCCAGCCCTGCTTTTCAGTGCCTCGATGAGGTAAGTCTTGGTTACTTTGACCAGGACACTGGTAATCACATAAATGCAGGTTTGTCACTGTCACTCACTTGAGATGTTCACACAGGGAAAGTGTCCTCATCTGCTGTTGACATTGAGCACAAGATCAAGCATACATGTGTTAGCCTTTGCTTTCAATAAGGAACTATTGTTAACTTACTTGCTGGTGAGTGTACTTCTAACAATCTTTCACTCCCGATTCCCCATATCATTTGTGACCATAGCCAAGGAAGAATGAGATTTAATGCTTACAGGCTTTTTACATTTTCATGTCTTTTGTCTTGATCCTATTCCTAAAAATTGAAAGGACTCAAACCCAAAAGTTTTGTACACATTTTATTAATGTTTCCTATAAAAAGTAATAGATCTCTTTACTTGACAGGGCAACCGAGTGGGATATAAAAGCTTTAATTATGTACACAAACACAACCTTAAATATACACATTCTTATGAGGTGTCTCACTTCCAGAATTACTTAACCAATAGTTCATAATTGCTCAGAGACTTTTCCAGAAATTAATTATTTTCTATTTCCAAATATATTTAAGTTGAAATCTGAGAGTTTTTTTTGTTTTAGTTTTGGACACAAAATTATATTACAAAAGCACTTTGCCAGTGCTTGTCCAATCCTTTTCTCCACCCAGTCAAGCAGTTCTACTATGGTATGGTATATCGTTGGTAAAATAATCCTCTAAATCTCATTTGTCCCATCACTCAGATATAGCAGTCTATATATTAGCGATATGAAAGCAAAAATAATAAATACTATACATTTTTTTCTTGTTTTTGGCACTCTTTCATAGATGTTTCATGTTGATTTAAATGCAATGCTGTTTTCAAACACATGGTGGCAGTATTGTACAAAGACGATTTCAGTCATATTTCATGGACTGTTGAATTGCTGCAGCAAGCTGTGTTGTGTTGTCAAGGCCAGTAACATATATTATCTTGGTGTTGCTGACACTTTAGTCTGTCTAACATTTTGAATTGGACCACAGGTTTTATGTACGCAGGCCAACTCGTAAAGGTCAACTGTATTACAACCGTTTTCACGACAGAAGGGATAATAATTCATTTATTTTGACATTCTTCAACTCAACGTACATATCTTTTTTTTACCCTCATTCTGTGATGAAGTCTCTCTTCATTTGGCTTTACGGATACCTTGCTAATATCCACTCAGCTGTCTCATGGAAAGAGAGAAAAGGTGAAGCTGCATGAGAGGCCTGTTTTCAGGGGCAGACAGAGGTGTGGATGATGCAGAACACATCAGAGGAATGATACATTTCACCCTCATAGTTGTCTCTCGCTCTTGCTTGTCTTGTGATTCCTGGCCCTTTAGGGAATGGGATCCGTTCAACGGTCTTCGAAGGCTTTTTTAAAGTAGTTAAATCAATAACTTCATATATTTTGTTTTTGTTCTTTTTTTTGTCTTTTTTTTTGCTACTGCATACTGTCTTTACACTTACTGACAGAGAAGGAGTGGTGAAGTGGTATAAGGATGATAAAATAAAGATGTCTATAGACTATATGGCATGTGTTTGTGTGTGAGTGGGTGTTTGGTTACCTCGCGTGAATCTGTCGGTGTGGATGTGTTGTATTGACCATGACAGTGCGTGTGTCTCAGTGTGTGTGTTCATCTGTCTGTCCCTCCGTGCGCGTGTCCGTCTCTCCTAAGGAGCGTAGTTTTTGGGCCGTATCATCATCCTGACCGTCTTGAAGGCCTGTCTGTAGTTGGTGGGGTAGGCCTCGGCAGACATGTTGTGCCAGGTGCCCCAGAAGATGCCGTTCCTCACTCCCTTGTACCTCTTATGGTAGTACTTCCCATTCAGGTTGGCAGACATGCAGGCGTCAAACCACCATCCGGAACTGTAGTAGGCGCCACAGTTTCCCGAGGGATACATGTCGTTGTCGCGGTCCGGCGTGGTGAAGAACTTCTGGTCGTGGTTGAAGTGCTTGTTGAAGCTGATGGCGTTGCCGGCCGTGCCGCTGTAACCGCTGATGGACAGGCGGTAGCGCAGGAATTCGTTGGCCACGTAGAACTCGTCATACTTGGCGTACTCGCGCATCCCCTCAAAGTCCTCCAGGTCGATGCGGAGGATGGTGTCCTTAGCCTTGGTCAGCAGGTGGATGCGGTCGTTCCCCAGCCAGAACTCCCCCCTACAAGTGATGGTGAAGGATTGGCCAGGAAGGTGAAAGTAGACAAGACATAGGAAGGGATAGAATAGAATGATAAGCAATAGATGGGAAAGTAATCTTAGGGTTAATCACTCTGAGTTTCTAAATTATAATCTGTTAAGAATTGATTATGCCATCAGTTCAAATCCTTATGACAAACTTGTTGGGTCAAATGCCCTGCTCAAGGGAACAACGGCAGGTGCCCTCAAAACAATTGAGTATCCGGTGTCTTCAAAGTCCATTCTTGTAACCACCGCTTTCCCTCTTGAAGAGTAACCTGGGTTCCCTCTATCTGCCCTAAGGTTTTGAACCATCCACCCATAGAGATAGAGCTGAGTTTTAATCTCTGTGCCTCCACCTACCGGGGGTCTCCGAAGCCCTTCTTGTAGTCGGCCCAGGTGCGGTTGAAGCTGACGGAGCCGTTGAGGCGCTGCTGGATGAGGGTCCAGCCGCCCCCGTACGACTCCATGTTACAGAACACCTCAAAGGTGCCGTTCCGCGGGTCAGGGGTCACCCGGAACACGCCGTTCTTCCTCTGCTGCTGCAGCATGTTGTAGTCTGAGCAGTCCTTGGGGGCCAGGATGACTGGAGAAAAGGAGGGGGAGAGAGAAAGAGAGAGGTGAGGTCAGGTGAGGTGGAGGAAGGGAAAGAGTTGAGAAAGTAAAATAAAGGATGAGAGAGAATGTCAAGTGTGATAAAACAAGGCAATACATTTTAAGTGATAGAAAGAATGACAGCTATAAGAACGGGGATGAGAAGTGATTATGAAAGGGCGGGAAGAAGAAAAAAAGAGGACGAGCGAGAGAGAAGGAGAGAGGATAAAAGTCAAGCGTGGGTCCCCTGCGTCGCACTGCGGGCTCCTGCTTAGAATAGACCTGCCAAAACCACAGCCAGGGTAAACACCCCTTCAGGGCTTATTTCTCCCTAACGCATCCCCAGAGTGAAGCCCCCTGCATGGGACATTACAGCCGTCCACAGCCCCCTGATCCCTGAGGCAAAAACCCCTCTATGGGACGTCACTGCCAAAGCCGTGCCCAGGGCGAGACTCCCTGCGTGAGACATTAAGCCAGCCTCAGCTCCCACAGCAAAGCCTCCTGTCACCTAGTGTTGTGAAAATAAAAGGCACCGTCCTGTCAAAACGTGGGAAAGTATGTAATTGGATTAGGGAGCTGCGACCCTCTCTGTGTGTTACTGACCGAGGGGGCTAAGTCATCCTGACACCAGGCTGGGAGCGCTGGAGCCCGCACTGAGCTCACACTGAGCTCACACTGAGCCCACGGTTAGTTCCTAGTGAGCTGAGGGCCATTGTCAAGCTGTGTGTTTACCTTGTTGATGGCATTGAAAGGAGTTGGACAGGCACGTGTTGTGATTAGGTAAGAAAAATAGTGCCAATGTGTTATATATATAAAAATTATATATATATAGATATATATATATATAATTCTCCACTCTTATGGTGATTTAAGGTCATTACTGATTATTCCTAGTGGCCTCTATTTTATATTGTCTAATGAAAAATGTATATTATACCTTTTATTTCACAGTCAGTCATTCTGCTACAATAAAAGTAGGTGCCTTCATACTGTGGTGTTGATGTGCCCTTTTAACTTACTGACAGTATATCTCAGCCTTGTCCTTGTTATCGTGCACGCTCCCCTTGAAAACAGCCCCATGATATCTGTATGAAATCTGTTTCTGCTGCGTGGAGATAGACAGAAGGAGCCATTGTACCTCACAGTTTTCAACACACATCTATGAGCTCCAAGTGAATTATCTTAAATGTCTGTGGAACAATTTTCCAAGCTGTCAATATTTTGCAGCTGCTACGTTCTCATGGGCAGCTGTTCCGTCATCGTCTGTTCTGCAGAGATAGTGGGGAGCTGTCACACTGGCTTCATTCCTTAGTGGACATTCTGGTTCACTTCAAACTGAATACTTTAGAAGATGGGAAAGTCTCAGCTGTGAGGCTGTTAAGTGGAACTATGAAGTTTCCAAAGCGCCCCTCTCTCTCGCTCTCGTCCTCCCAGTGTTTGTGTGCCCTGCTGGGCTCCAGTCCTATTGGAATCCGCCTGCTGTTCACAGATAGACTGCAGCCTCAGTAACCCAACCACACTGGAACTCTGCCCTACCCATATAACTAACTAGCTGGTTGGCTGATGAACTGACTGACCAATATAATGGCTTTCTACCTGGCTGGCTGTGTTGTTGGATGACTGATTATTTCTGGCTGATTGGTTTGATGGCTAGCTGACTGGCTGGCGGAAAGTGTGCAGACTGTCACAGCACTACCTTGATTGACAGCCAAAGTTCCATGTTGTTATCAAGGAAGTGTGCACAATGTGATAGCTCACACTCATCTATGGCCAACGCCCTTCCTTTGGGATGTGTGTGCTTCCAAGTCTACAGGAATCACACATTTAAGGAATTGGAAACAACTAGTGAGTCTAGTATTTTAGTATAGTATAGTATGTGGTTTAGTTTAAATAAATTAAGTTTGTTAAATGATCTATCAGAGAGCCGCAGTCCTTACAGTATCACATCCAGTCATTAAGAACTTCCATAAAAACAATTCCAACAATCCTACACACTCAGTTAAAAATATGTTTATAAAATATAACAAAAAAATTGACTTGGTTGCATGTACTCTAACGTAACCCTAGAAAACAAAAAGAAAGAAAGTGAAAACGAGTTGGGCCTGTTATCGAGTAGGGAGAAGAGGGAGTAGACTTTGTGGAGTAGCCAAATGTCTTTTGAGTGCGATAATGTCAGTTTGTCAGAGTGAACATGTTGTTTGTTTGAGCTGTAGATTGAACCTAATGGATTGTAACAGGCTCTAACAGTTTGGTTCTGAAGAACTCAGGTCCACATGCTTAACTGTCAGCTGTTGATGTTTGGTTGCCAGCCAGCAGTTACAACTACCCCGATGGAAACCCGACCAAAGGAGAAAGCACTCGCATGCACACACCCAAAACCTTTTTTTGATTTGAGTTTGGTCATGTTTTTTTCTTTGGACTGAAAAATAAATGGCTAACTTTACGCTGTCTATTCATAGTCCCTAGGCTGACATCGAAAATTAAACAAGTAATTCCTTTAACTAAAGATTGTGCTGGGTGAAACTGTGACTACCCAGTGAGATACTGTGAAACTCATTACTGCACAGGTCAGGTGATAACACTGGCACCACCAAGGACGGTTTCATAACTGCCTCCCCAGTTAATTTTGCGGGCTTCAACTCGAAATGACAGTTGGCAGGCAGGAAGACAAGTGTTTTTGACACTCTGCTCCCACCGTGAATAATTTCAGAAAGGCGGGGAGCAAGTGCAACATCTTGTTATTGGCAAACTCATAAGGAGAGCTAGTTGTTCACTGTGCAACGAATGCACAATAAGACAGAACGAGTGTTAAGAAAGAGACTAATAGAGAAAGGAGAGAGCTGCTGTGTGTGCTCACACTTCTTTTGAAATCCATTTCAAAAGTCAACTCCATCCTGCATCAGCTGTGCTGATTGAGCTTTAATGGAGAGGCTGGTGCTCATGCTACGAGGGGATCGTTTATAAATTATGGCTTTTATGACTCCTGGCCAATGTTCTCTCCATATTTTGTGCACACATTAACATACTTAATTTAGTGAGACTTTTTTTTTGTTCGTGGTCATGGGATTTCATTCCAAATTGAACCTGAAAGTCCTTGGAGTTGCTCATATGGTATCGAAGCTGACAGCTGAATTATGGGCTGTTACGACTTGCATACTACTCACTGCCCTCGACATTATTTCTCCCTCTGTCTTCCTCTACCTGTCTGTCTTCCTCTACCTTTTTACCTTTCTTTCTTTCTTTCTACCTTTCTTTCTTTTTTCTTTTTCTTTCTTTCTACCTTTCTTTCTTTTTTCTTTCTTTCTTTCTTTCTTTCTTTCTTTCTTTCTTTCTATCATTGTCTTGTTGTTTTTCTCTTTATCTGTCTTTCCATATGGTTAAGATCAGAATTCCAGAGTTGGTCCAGTTGCGTAAAAAGTAACTAAGAATAATGGGGAGTTCATATTCCCTCCCTTAGGTACGGCCTCACCCTTCAAAAGGCCAGAGGAATTATAAATGCTCTTCCTAAAGTCGTACACTTCTAACAAATTGTGAGAAATTCCACAGTCCTGTTGACTTAGGGTGAAATAAATAACAGTTTCCTTCATAAATCATATACAATGGGCAATGCCATTTATAAGAATTAATTAAAAAATGAAATGTGGACAATAGTTCTGTATACTCGAGTGATAGATTCAAATAGAATAGCAAAAGCTAGAGGAAGCTCTATTCCTTTAGTAAAGCCATGGCTGGTTCCTTACACTGAGGGGAGGTCTGCGCGGCACACTGGCTGTTGCAGGTGGAGCTGAGCTTGTTGACCACGCCAGTGATGTTCTCCACCTTGTGGTCCACCATGGCCCGAAGGTTGTCCATGTTGACCAGGCTCAGGCTCTCGATGCGGCCCTGCAGTGTGGTGATCTGGCCCCGGGCGTTCCTCAGGCTGGCAGACATGCGGTGCAGCTTCATCTGGTAGTGGTGGTGGGGGGGAGAGGAGTGTTTGAGCGTATGTTCACCCTCTAGAGTCAGTGTTCTTTTTTTCTATTTTGTTTTGATGGTTGTTCCGGGGGCACGGGAGATACTTTACTAATCCAAACTTTTAGCTTTTTGCTTTCCAATTTATAATTTTTTTAAGAATGTAAAGAACAATGTATTGCCAATGCAAAAAAAAACAAGCTAGTAGTAGATTACCCAAAGCAGCCATTACATATCAATTGTTTTACTGAAGTGCCTTATGCCCTTGCATTTTAATTTAAAACAATTTTCAACGTCTGACTCTTACCTGCATCTCCTGCATGCTCAGCGGTGGTGGAATTTTACCCGCATCAGACCCAATCCGGGAACCCGTGCCCGGTGAGGCAGGACCCGCCTCGTTCTGTCCCGTTATCAAGCCGTCTTCCCTCTGCTCTCCGTGGGTAGCAGCTTGGTGCTCCAGCCCCTGGTCCAGCCCACTAGAGGTCACCTGCCCCGCCGCCTCCCCGCTGTCCCTCTGAAGCAGCCCCTGGTCAGCCTGGAGCCCCTGTCCCCCTCCAGCCCCTCTGCTACACTCCATACACGAGCTCCTCAGCTTCTGCACTGTCTCCTTCAGGCTCTGCAGCTCCTTCATGGTCTTCTCCAGCAGCCGGAACTGCTTGGGCAGCTGGATGGTGAGGGGAGGCAGGGTGAGCTGGTAGGGGCAGTCCTCGCCCTCCTCTGCCCCGGACCTAGGGCCTCCACACTGCCCCGAGGGGCGCAGCTTCACGGGGCAGGCTCCAGCGGTGCCGGGGGTGCCAGTGGGGCTCCTCGCTCCAGCTGCTTTAGCGTCCCATCTCAGCTGCGGTTGCAGGGTGCTGTCGTCGTCGTCGTCGAGGTCGGCTGCTGCCAAGTAGCAGCTCCGGGGGACCAGGGTTGCGGTGAACAGGAGTGTGGCACAAACCCACAGAGGGACCGGTCCCATACTTTCTGTGTGTAGTGTGTAGGACAGAAGTGGAAGTGTGTGTCTGAGGGGAGTGTGTGTGTGCGTGTGTGTGTGTGTGTATGCTGTGACAAGCAAAGTGTATTTGTGTGTGTGTTTGTGTGTGTGTGTGTGTGTGGATCTGTATCTCCGATGCACTGCTAGTTTGAGAGCGAAGGTGTGTTAGGGTAGTCCGCAAGAGGCACCGAGCGCCGGAGAAGTGGCACTGCCTCAGATAGCTGTGTCATTAATACCAGGACAGAGGGAGGGAGGGAGGGAGGGAGTGAGGGAGAGAGAGAGAGAGGTGTAGAGATAGGGAGAGGGGTAGAGGGAGTCCATGAGGATAGGAGGGGCATCTGATTGTATTGCGTAATCTCATACTCCACCTCCAACAGCAGCATGGGAGAGGGAGAGAGAGAGAGAGAGAGAGAGAGCGAGAGCGAGAGAGAGAAGCCGTACTGTAAGCTTTCCCGTTTCCCTGAACAGAGAAGTGAGTCAGTTCACAAGAATTCTCCTCAGCGTGTTCCCCCTCAAATTGTGTTGTTCGTTACAATTTTCGTGATAACTATAGAAAAGTGCTGCTCCCTTTCCTTTTTTGAGACCTCCTGATTTGGTTCACTTTTGGTAGACTTTGCTCAGATGTTGCCAGCTGTCGTTGTGTTGTTGGACTATGTAGCCATAGTAGTGATGTTTCCACGGCGTTGCTGTGTGTACACAGAGTGGAGCCTGTGCAGTGTGAGTGCTCCTCTACAAGCTGTTTGTTTCCAGCGTTGCTCATTGACTCAGCCTATTCTCTAGTGACGGGGGGGATTTTTTCACTTATTTGTTTATTTGGTACTTTCTCATCGAAACAAACACACACACCCTTTAGCCTTCACAATGAGCCATTTTACTGAGAGATTCGTAAGTTGCTCAATGCCTCTTTTAAAACACAATGTGTACATAAGGTAAGTATGATACTGATCAAAGGTGGCATGACTGTGTGGGTAGAGTTGTGAAAGAAAAACCCCGCCCTCAAAATGTTGCCATGGTGAAACTGGCAATAACCACATTATCTGAGGTCAGCCCAAGTTCTAAGTGAACCGAGTGAGACCACTTTAAAACACCGGTTTAATATGGCCGTTTATTGTTAGGATTATACTGAGGTATTCATTTTGAAGCACATGATTTATTGTTTAAAACTTTTGTTGAGATTACTTGATAAACTTTATGAAAATTGTTTTGATTGTGTATAATTGGATTTAAACAGTTTTCCTGTAAATGTATTCAATTGAGTTAAATTTATTAATATTTCTAATACCAGATTCTAATGGTAATATCATTTTAATTACTGGTCACCTATACAGGTTTGTGTCTAAGCATTGTCTGAGCAAACTTTCATAGGGTTCCTGTTAATAAAGTGTACACATGTGAGCTACTGTGCTCTTACCCTGGCCTGAGGTCAGCAGCTCCTGCTGGATCTCATCTCCGGGACTGTGAGATACGAACCTGCAATGTTACGAGACACAGCTTCTAAGAATTACCTGCTACGTTCTGTTTCGTATCTCATAAAAGTGCAGGCTTCATAACACCTACCTATCTAGTTGACGACTCAGAGACACCAAACCACAAAAACAAAACCTGTGTTTGTGCGTCTAAGTACGTAGGTGTATTTATGGTGTGGTGTTTGTGGATGTGTAAGGTGGCCATTGGTGTGTAAGCCCTGTCGGTACGCGTGCCTATGTAAGAGTCCATGTCGGAGTGTTTGTCTCACTTCAAAGATTATCCACCACATGCAGACCTGCTGCTAGCACAAGTTAAAACCACACACACACACACACACACACACACACACACACACACACACACACACACACGCACACAGTCACGGTTCTTTCATACTCAGAAGGATAGAAATATAGGATAGAAAAAAAACTATTCAAGCTGCATCGCAAAGATAAATGACTAGTCCTCTCAGACCGCAAGACTGTCTTGTCACAAATATGATGTCACAAATATGCCTCAGAAAGTCAACAATGTATAACCTACTGTTTCCTATAGAGCTGCAATTCCAGATTATGGTATCAAGTCAAATTGACAAATGACTTAGTCAACAGGATATTGTTGAAAACAAATGAGGATGTTAAATATTTAAACTATTAAGCTCTATTTGTTTAGTTTTTTGTTCTGTTTTTTCATTATTACTGAATTACATTACTAAGATATTGATATTGATTTGGAATAATTGATATGCCTCTACTATAGTTTGGATCTGGGCTAGTGTGGGACGCAAAGTTGACTTGTCTATATAAAGATCCGTGGTTATGTTTTAGCTTATTCCACAAAACGGATCTAATCCACTATACTTTTGGCCCAAGTCCCTTATTCTTGGCTCATTGCTGTGGGTGAGTTTTGCAGTCCAAATGAAAGGTCATCCTGTTGTTGCCAAACGATCAATCCCCCCCCCCCAAAAAAAAAAGTTGACGGCAGTTGTATTTTCCCTGGAGCTGTGTGTGTGTGTGTCCGTCTATTTGTCTGTCCCTCTGTTTGTCTATTTGTGTGTGTGTGTGTGTGTGTGTGTGTGTGTGTGTGTGTGTGTGTGTGTGTGTGTGTGTGCGCGCGTGTTTGATTATCTGTGTGTGTGTGTGTGT